>JAUTBV010107754.1:0-14748 GCA_032361325.1 Lepetodrilus fucensis
GTTTTTATATAGTTGGCTATTTAGGGCAAAACGGTGTTTACCCAATGTTTATTGTCGTAAGTATCAGAAATAGAAATCAATGATCATGGGCAATATGTTTATCTAGAATTCTGTTCTGCTGTAAACATAATGACATCTTTTCTGTAAATATAGACTAAGCCAGGTTGGCATTTTCTCTAGTGTACTTACAGTGACATTACTTCTTTAAACATAAGAGATCTCCAGTTGGATGTTCTTTAAATTTGTATTCATCCAGACACTGCAGATGAAAAAATATCAGTGGTCTGCACTGCAAATGACCTTTGACAAATCATAAATGTTAATTAGGAAATGATCATTACTTTCAGAGGATGGCTATACACCTAACAATTAGTAGTAGGCCGTCAGTGTAGAAGCAATCCCAATGGGAATTTTCCTGGAACCTCCGAAATATGCTGATTTATTAGTACAGGGGTCAATTGAATTGCACTGATGTGGCTTAGGACCCAGACCTGTTTTCTGCTGAAATCACAATTAGCTGTTGCCATGTCTGCAATGAGACTGAATGAGTGACAGGTTTTGTCCAGTGAGATGTGGACTTGCCCCAAGAGATGTGGATTTGCCCTAAGAGATGTGGACTTGCCCAGTGAGATGTGGACTTGCCCAGTGAGATGTGGACTTGTCCAGTGAGACGTGGACATGCCCAGTGAGATGTGGACATGCCCAGTGAGATGTGGACATGCCCAGTGAGATGTGGACTTGTCCAGTGAGACGTGGACTTGCCCAGTGAGACGTGGACTTGCCCAGTGAGATGTGGACTTGCCCAGTAAGTGAGATCTGGCCGGTCAATGCGGCTGCAGTCTGCATGTCCAGTTCACTCCAGCAAGAACAACAAACAAGTAGTAGTAGGTACACCATGTATATATTCAAGTACAACTGAAATCATACAGGGATATACAAACGTACAAACAACAACAAACACTGTAAACTGCTACTACCATAGTTACAGTACAGACAGTAACAAGTGTTTGCTAGGCATACACAATGAGGTACACAATATGATGAATACACAGCACTTGAAGCTAATTAACCATGTCTGTACATTGGCTGAAATGAAACCTAAAAATATTGACACGCATATTGAATGATCATATTTGATTACATTGCAATAGCTACCATGATATGTGATGGATATTGTAAGCATAGTCTTAGTAAACAGTACATGAATCAATTCAGTCAAAAAACATTTCACAAATGTACTCAACTTGAAAGCAATGCATCAGTCAAGTCTGCGGTCTACACTACCTGGTAATAATATATGAAAGTAGGACTAGATAATCAACAAGTAAATTCAGTCTTTCAAGGAAACTCAACAGCGATCAATGGCAGGGTAAAAACAGACACCACGATTGGTTAACATACAACAGGACAAGCATATAATGGATGTATGGTTTTGTGATTGATGCTATACGGTGGGGCTTCATGGTAGGAAGAACACTTACTGCCTGTTACTTCAGGCTGTTCTCCCAGAGGAAGCAAACATAAAGACTATCTGGGTCCTGTTCCATAGAAAGATCCTAGCATAGTGCTATGATTGTTCTGTAGAAGAGAGTCCTGACCCCGAGATTACAAAACTTTCTGAGTACGATTTCATGCTCAAGCTCAGAATTTACATGACGTTTTATGAACAAAACTTTGAGTTGAGCATGTAATCATACTCAGAAAAGTTTCGTAATCTCGGGGCCTGATCTGATACTCATTGATAATTCACTAATGCTAATTCTCTAACCGCATACAAGATTTCATTAACTGTATAACCATATCACAGACAGATATTCTTCTTACTTCACATTTTACAAACATCTTAGTCATTTCAAGATATTCTCAATCATAGGAAACATGGGAAATACAGTAGATACTGAACATATTGCATCTTTAACTTGATTTAAAACTGCATAAAATATGTAGCTAATATGTCCACAATTATTATTAAAATAGATCTGAACAGGACGTTGACAACACATTATCAACAGCAGTAATTAATGCATCATATCAACCATAATCATAGCTATGTAATATTGAATATTCATTTCACATAGGAGCCAGTTATATTTCAATAACTATATCATAATACTCAAACTAAGAATAAAGCAATGAAGTCGGTTGACACAAACTTCAGAATTAATTTGCATTATCTCAAATTAACTGATGCATACATATTTGTGTTGTCCCTTCCAACCCCAACCCCTTGTAATTGTGAGAAAAGCAAGTAGTTTGAATATGATATGTGCATGCAGGCAAGTGCTATGTAAGTTGCATATTTATATATCTCAACTAATGATGACAATGTCAGTGCTGGTGAACTTGATAGTAAATTATAAAGTACAATCTCAATGTTAAATAAATAATCATGATGATGACACTGACAATATAGAGAATAATATCGTTTGGCAAATGTGATAAACATGAAAATGTTCACAAAACATGACCATGATTCAGCAGATTGGCTAAACAGTTCTAATGCATTGAATAACTTGTCACAGACATTCATGTGTCCTGCTGACTACAATAAAGTCGATTCCAATCAACAACTACCCAAATTACACATAAATTTCACAAAACAAGAATATCAATTTATAACTGATGGAAGTAAGGTACTAGTAATACCAATCTGTAAAATGCCAATGTAATATTAATACAAATGTACATTATTGTCAGAAGACAATAGTTCATTAAAACTAATTTAAAATTGATAGTTTGAAAAAGATAATATACGTGTAGATCTTCATAAATGTAGAGTATCATACTGAGGTTGCATAAATACTTTTTGTATTGATGTACAAGTATAGTGTTTTCATAACAGGCAGAAGCGACACATATTAGGATACAGATAAAGATTGTGTGTATAAAATTAGCCTGTACTCAATTCATATACAGATAAATAATGAATAAATTGACATCTAAATGGGCCACAATTAATAATATGCTTGTTTCCCCTCAGCCGACCATGTATTTCATAGATGGGTAGGTAGGTAGGAGGAATATTCTTTTCTTACCAAAAAGAAAGTTAACATGTGAGAAGTCTGTGACTGTGTATCTGTTAAAAACTTTGAAAAATAAAGAAATTATAAAAAATAAAAATATAAGTTTATATTTCTAAATTTGATGTATAAAGATTGACATACTGAAAAACTATTACAGCTAAAGTCACTTTGTCTTGTGTGATAACATATTTGGACTCCAGTCGGTAGGGTGAGGGGGTAACAAACCCTTTTTTTAAAAGTTTTGGCCCAGAGGACAAATTTTGCCCTGATCAAAATTCTGCAAACAAGAAAGTATATCAACATCTGATGCCTTCTGCTATATCAGCTATGCTGCAAACAGATTGCAAACATTAACTACATTAACATTAACTGACGAGTCGTGACGACACTATGTAAACCTAAGATAAACCATGGCAAACTGAGTTCATCAAACTTTGGACAACCAATGACATGATTGGTAAAACCCTCAACAGTTCTCACCAACACAAATCACAAATGTATTCTAATGTAAATCTAATACAGAATGAACCCTCTCTCTGCTGGATTAGGCACAGGTTTACATCCTTTCAGGGCATCTCTGATTGCCTTCAGCATTGGGAGGGTTAAAGAAAACATATATATTTGTTTGATCATGATTGCCTGTGTCTTCATTAAAACTTAATAATTACAGAAAGCCTTCTATTTAACACCAGTATTGAAGTGATGACACCTACAGTCACACCCAACAGTGACTTGAGGTACAGCATTAGCTAATGATAATCTAAACATTGAAAGATCTGTCTTACACAAATAACACGTAAAATTTATCTTATTTACAAGATCAGGTATCATGACCACATACAGAATAACATAGGGCGTTCCTATGGATAATATCACTATTGCACCAGAAGAACAACTGAACAACCAATGCACACATACATATCATAAGCTTAATATTATAAATAGTCACAAGTAATGAGGTTTGATCGTATGTAAACAAAGCAGTGCTGTACACAAATGCTAATAGATGCAGTTTATCAACATATAGGTCATAGATTCAAATAATGATTCAATATTATATACAGACATCAACAGTACACAACTGTAATGGTATGCACTTGCTGAGAGTGAAACTGTTAACAAGCACCATAGTGAAATATACATCTGGATAATGATAGGATACACTAGCAGGACAGCCTGACTGTAGAACATTGCTCTATGTTTGGAAGCCTGCACCAGCAGGATATGTAACTAGCAGCAGGACATGTAACTAGCTGCAGGACATGTAGCTAGATGCAGGACATATAACTAGCAGCTTGTAACTAGCAGCAGGACATGTAACTGGCAAGGACATGTAACTGGCAGCAGGACATGTAACTAGCAGCAGGACATGTAACTGGTTGCATGACATGTAACTAGCAGCAGGACATGTAACTAGCAGCAGCAGGACATGTAACTGGCAGCAGGACATGTAACTAACAGCAGGACATGTAACTAGCAGCAGGACATGTAACTAGCAGCAGCAGGACATGTAACTAGATGCATGACATGTAACTAGCAGCAGGACATGTAACTAGCAGCAGCAGGACATGTAACTAACAGCAGGACATGTAACTAGCAGCAGGACATGTAACTAACAGGGACCACTACATCTCCACCAAGAGCACAACCAATATTCAGAGAGTGCATGTTTCTCAACTCTGCTACGTTTGTATATTGTTTTACATATACAGATATACAGCAAGTGTCATGTGATTATGCAAGGTGCTAGTGTCTCTATAATAAGGAATCAGCTGGTAGTGCAAGATGGAATAGCATGACCAACGAGGCTGACATACACAGAGTAGGCTACTGCCTGCACATTGGTACTCACATTGCACGGCTAGTTCCTTCACATGTGGACATACCTTTTCTAAGTGGGATTCAAACTGTAAATTTGACTGAGGAGTCCAACACAACAACTACTGTAAAGTTTCAGCCCCACTACAAACAAAATTAGTTGCCTCATTCACAATCAGTATACCTGTCATTGAATCAGTAGAGTTGCCTCACACTAGATCGCAATCATTATATACATGACACTGTCACTGAATCAGTAGAGTTGCCTCATTCACAATCAGTATACCTGTCATTGAATCAGTAGAGTTGCCTCACACTAGATCACAATCATTATATACGTGACACCGAATCAGTAGAGTTGCCTCATTTACAATCATTACACCTGTCATAGAATCAGTAGAGTTGCCTCACACTAGATCACAATCATTATATATGTGACACCGAATCAGTAGAGTTTCCTCATTCACAATCATTACACCTGTCATAGAATCAATAAAGTTGCCTCACACTGGATCACAATCATTATATACGTGACACTGAATCAGTAGAGTTGCCTCATTCACAATCATTGTACCTGTCATTGAATCGGCCGAGTTGCCTCACACTAGATTACAATCAGTATACCTATGCTCTGTCAGTAAAGAGTACACAATACAAAACCACAACAATTACACCTGATGCTTTATCAGTAAAGATGTACATGTTGATAGATCACAGTCATTATACCTATGCTCCATAGAAGTAATATCAGTAAAGTGTGCATGATACAAGAACACAATAATTATACACCGCTTCATCATTGAAGTTCTACACAACTTTTAGATCACAATCATTGTACCTGATGCCGTATCAATAGAGTTGTATCATGCTAGAAGACCACAATCATCACAATCATTGTACATGATGCTGTATTACAGCTGTTATTGAAAACAACAACAGATGAATAACAACGAGGTTCAGGTTATGGGACCATCCATTCACATGATCCTGATAGTATCAACACTTTAATCCCATCAACTTTGTATTCTAAATATCTAGGGCCAGAAAATCACATATGACTTCTATATCAGTAAAACAATATGTCTTGCTCACTCATGATATAATGTAATTCATAATTAAAATAATTATTGGGTGATAATTTATTTATTAATTGTTGTAACTGCAAAGCTTTTTAATCTTTTAAGTCTTTCATCATGTTCCTCTCTGACCTCAAAGTTTATTGACAATGTGTAGGGCTTCTCAAATGTAGTATCATTGGCTTTGCCAAAACTTGTATTCTTTAGAATAATTTTTAGGGTTCATTTGTTTGATGATACGAGTCAAATACGCAGGCTTTTATCAGTATATAAAACTCCAGCAATTTTACTGCCAGCCATGAGGACTGGTAAGTTTGAGAAGTTACCCATTCTCATACATGTTGGCCAGTGATCGATGATATACATCTTGAAAAACTAACAAAAAGTAACACGACATCCTGGTGTGCAAGGATAAAAGGCTCTATTTCGAACACTGCTTTTATACTTCAGGGAAAACTGTGAATGTGTACATCACAGGTCACAGGAGTGAATGGTCCAGACAACCCAGCAACAAGCATACCTGATATACCGCAACACAAGGCTGGCGTAGACTCCCACAGTCAGCATAGCAGAGAATACATAGTCCAGTGAGTCAAATGTTACATTTGATTATAAATCTGTATTTACATCGTACCACAACACACCTCTAGGTTGTCAATGCATGGATGTTGTACATGGCAATATTCACAGACCATTGCATTATCCATAAACTTGATATTTTATATTCAAACATAACAACATGCTTGTCTCTAAGCAACAAACTAAAGGTAGATAAAGGATGCAACTTTTAAAAGGATGTTCTTTGTAGATATCATACATGCATGAGTATTTCAAGTCCAAAGAAGTAGCATCATTGTTCTTGATATATCCTCTCCACATATCACCTTACAGTGTATCCCTATCAGCTCTTTCTATGAAATCACACGTAACAGACTCTCCCTGCACATTCCTGAGTTATCTTCTCACACAGTTGACTCAACCTGCACCACCTCCTCACACAGTTGACTCAACCTGGGTATAATTTCTCGAAGCTTTCATATCCACTATGAGACCATAGCACTCTCGTAAGTGCACAATCTGCATGTATTAGTGATCACTACGAGAATCCTTATGGTCTCGTAGTAGATATGAGAGCTTCGATAAATGATACCCTGTACAACCTCCTAAAACAGTAGACTCAACCTGCACCATCTCCTCACACAGTTGACTCAACCTGCAACTCCTCCTCACACAGTAGACTCAACCTGCACATTTCCGCGCACTTCGTCCAGCATGACAGAGCTGGCTAGTTCCAGGTTCCACAGCAAAGCTACCAGCAGTTTCTCACAGTGATCCCGAGAGGCCAGTCCCAGCCTAAACAGCTGCTCTATCTTCAGGTACTTCACTGCGCTGTCCATGTCCCAGTGGGCGTGACACAGCGCCGTGTGACACTCCTCGTCCGTCACGCCAATCACCTGGCTCTGCACCTGAGCAATGCGGTCGCGCGGTGACGAACTCACAAAGTTGTCACCGTACCTATTCTGTCCGCTGTTGTTGATATCACGGGCGCCACTGACAGAATGTTCGTGGGACGACCTTTGCGACCGTGGACCCGGCTGCTGTGGGGAATGAGGTGTCTGACCTTTCACCTCTTTGTAGTTTGTCAAGTTGGACCACGTGAACGACGGGTTCTCCTGTGCCAACTCTCCCGAGGAGTTTGATGAGGTTATGGAAATGTTCTGATACTCACTTTGGTCGACATTGGCAGCTGGATCGTCCTGGTCATGACTGGCGAGGTACGGCTTCACCTCCGCTGTGTTCACACCTCTCTGAGGTCCTCTTGGAGGTATCAGAAAGTAATGAGTGTGACTCAACTGTTTACCATCCTGCATCAGAGGGTATATTTTAGGTGTCTGGTTTCCGGACTCCTTGTTGTCTTGGCCTGGATGAGGCCCGCCCTGGTAGTCTCGAGGAGGAAGTGGCGGAGGGTCATCGCCTTGCAGTACACTGGCAGCCGTGTTCACATTTTCAAACTCCTCGTCATCAAAATCCGAGTCAAAGTCATCGCCCCAGCCTTCGTTTCCATAGGATATATCAGAAGCTGGCGCATATTTTGGTATACTGCGAATGTCATTGGGGTCCACGTTGGCAGGGACCTGGTCGTATCGAGGGCAAGACAGCGGGGGCACTAACACAGGACCGTCACTAGGTGCGGCCATAGACTGGGTAGAAAACGATCCAGACTTGGACTTGTGAATCTCAACTTTAACAGTTTCAGTCTTACGACTGTACACTTTGGTTTCCTCTTTTCTTGACATGGCAGCTTCTTCTACGGGAACTTCGTCGTACAGAGGAAAAGTAACCCAGTCCTGCTTACTATTCGATGCCTGCTTCTCTTCTTTGCTTGCCCTGGCTATTGCAAAATCGCTCATAGCATCATTGATCCAGTCGAAAGCTTTGTCAAGCTTGGAGTTTGTATTGTTCTGGAAACTGACTGGATGTAGTGCTTGTTGTGGGAATGGACCAGGAGGGAGAACTGGCTTGGCGTTGATGGGCTGTGACCTGTTCTGTCTCCTTGCTTTGATGCGGGCAGCGTGGGAGGAGGTGGAGGAGGAGGAGGAAGAGGAGGAGGAGGAGGGTGTGGTCCTGCTCCTCTGTGCAGGTGGAGAAGAACCTCCCGAGTCCGAGAAAGTTCCAACAGGAACAGACCGAGACCCAGACGACCTGGAAGCACTGCTCTGTGAAGTTTGAGTACCCAGTGTCGGAATCAAAGGTTTTTCATTGTGGTTTAAGGTCTTTTCTAGATTTTCTTTAAATCTTTCACGGTCACCACTGAAAGGTTTATGCTCGGTGGGCCTATTGTCTCTATGTAACGGTCGCTCTCTGGTTATGTAAGTAGGTTCGGGTCTAGCTGGAGGCGACGCTTTCTTGTTGGTCACGGGAGAGGTCTTGTTCACGTGTCTGTGATGAGTCTCCTCAGGAGGCGGTAGTGAGTAATAGACAGAACTTTGGTTACCTGGAGACCCCGACACAGGTTTGTCCTTGCCAGAAATTGGCTTCTGTACCGTGAACACGTTGCTCTGAGAATCGAATACTGAAGGAGATCTCTGCCAAGAACTATCTAATGGCTTCGATGGGTCTGATGGAAACACACGTAAGTTTGGACTAATCTCAAAGGGATCCGAGTCTGTTTCAGAGAAGAGTGGCTTGGGGAGGTCGACGTTTCCGTAATGTGTCGTGTTCTGCTGGGTGCACAGGGCATCAAACAGAGACAGGGTGCTGCGAGTAGTCCTGATGTTGGACCTCGGCGATGCGTCCGGCTCGTCAGTGTCCTCGCTCAAGTCTATCAAAGGCTTCTCCGGTTCGGATCTACAGCTTCGCGTGGAACTGCGACTCGACGTGTGGCTGGTGATAGACCCGCGACTGGCAAATGTTTTCTCACTTTGAGATCTGGGTGTACCGGACACAGAGGCAGTCGGTGTTGAATTGTTGGATTGAGGATTCTTTTTCGTTGGACTCTTGGCTTCAAAGGATGGTTCGTTTTCTAATTTTGAATAACTCTTATGCTTCTTCCCAGGAAAAGGACCTGTGAATATAATAATAATAATAATAATAATAATAATAAACATGTACGTGTTCCAATATTGCTTTCAGTACCTGTACACAAATAATAATCTGATTCTTGGTAAGTCACTTAGTACTAAAGATGTATAACCACTGAATTATGAAAATATGTTCACTATTTATAATTTTAGAAAAGAAATGAAAACTTCCAGGAATGCAGGTATATATAACTTATAGGACTGAGCATAGATACTCCAATGACCTCTGAACACAGTTAGAATTCTTTGTCCACAATATTCTACTTACGTTTAGTTCCACTTCTGTCGGGCAGTTTGGTTGGACTTGAGTCTTCTGTGGAGGTGATGTCAGGAGGTTCCATAGGGTTCCGCAGGTATACACTGAACAAAGACGGCAGGGTTAAGTGAACAAAGACGGCAGAGTCAAGTCTGGGTACTCCTAGCATGGACAAACTGGCTGACCTGCTAACCCAGTAACAGTGTCTAGATGTCTGCTTACTGATATCTGACACTTTCATTTATCTTTCATGGCAGTTTAGCTTTCTGGTGAGCTTCAAACAATGAATTTGGAGTGTGAATGTCTTCTACATATATTGGAATTTTAATTGAATGGTCCTGTGCTTCCCAAATGGGTTGTACTGTAGTCTTAGCATATTCCATGCTTTTACTATAACAGGAAATGATGAACACATGGAACTCCATACTATCAGTACTAACTTTTGTCAAATATATTACAAATCACTCGCCTGATCATTAATTGATATATTAATATGAAATCAGGAAGTTTAAACAATATCGAAATATCAACCAACCAATAGTTTCTTGACAAGTTCAACTCAACTGGATAGTGATATAAAATTCTAAGTCAGACATAATTCATAGTACTCATTTTGTTTTCAATCAAATACCAGAGAAAGGTTTGACAGTATTAATACTATAGTAATATTAAATACATTAGTATAAATAAACAATAATGGTTGATAGAAATCAAGACCAAATTGGCAAAAATTGGAGATGAATAAACATCCATGAAATAATACATCAATGGAGACAATTCTTTTAGAGATAAGGATCATAATGACCTTGGGATAGTTAACAACAACCACCCACTGAAATAACGCATCACAAGTACAGTAGTAATTATAGAAGAAGACAAGCACTCAACTCCTGCAGGCAAAGTGATCACACAAGCAACAAATAGTGATTGTGTCAATCCACATTAATCTGCTATTTGATCAATACCTTGGCTTACAAACCAAGTATATACTGATGTTAATGGATAGGGACTTACAGCAGTGCCTGGTAAAGGTAAAACACTTACTCGTCGATGACGGACGGGTCGCCCCACGACTTGCCACCAGCATCGCCATGGCCAGTATGGATGAAGCTATTCTTCAATGGCTTGCTGATGTCCAAAGCTGGAAGCAGGACAAATATAAGTATGACTAAATGCATGGTGGTTAGAATCATTGTTACAATGATGACTCATGCTGTAGACAGTGAGCATCTTATATAACACATTCAAAGAACATAGTTAGGTAAAATTCAGGTATCGGAACTGCATACGAACGGATAAAATAAATATATAAATTGACTATAACGATAATTTTGCTACTATTTTTACATCATATAAAACATTGGCTAAATTGATTTAATCATAATAGGTAATAAATGTATATAATTTGTCTAGGAAAATGCAATAACTATTGACCCACATAGGTTTCTAGGTACATTAGATACAATACCCAACTAGAAATTAAAACATATATCAATATGCACCAGCATTCCACTTACATTACACACAGTCTAGTAAATTCCTGTACTTCTATATAGAAACTCTTCCAACTAACACATCCTACACAGCGCACATAACAAAGACGACATGTACGTATGCTAAATTACAGCATAGCAATGTCACTGTCGCCAGAGATGACCACTCTCATACCACTGAGAAAGTTCTGACAGCAAGAACCAAGTACGTAGCACTGATTGTCACGCATGAATCACCTCACTGGATTAACAACAGCTAGCAGTGCCGCGGTCCAACGAACACTGGCATAAACCGACACCCAAGTCTCAATACAGCAATTAACTTAATATTGATCTCAGCTTCGTCTCACCTCAGCGACAAATATATATATATACATGTATACAGGAAATGAGAGGTTGCAACACAGAGTGTATTAGACGGCATTGAAGCATGTACATAGTCAGGTGTTGCATGTGACAGACCGAGAATTAGTCATTACAGTAAATAATCTTTTAGAATTATTCCTTCTACAAATTCGTCCCAAATTGACAAATCCCAAATACAATACTATTTGTTATTGTCATACTGGAATGCTTTTCAATACAACCAATCATACATTGAAAAGTCACGGTAACTTATCAATAATGATACACAATAATAACTCTTACCTATATTTAGCATGTTTAGGATCAACATGTTCCATAAATATGTATATTACGGTAGTACTATATCATGTCTACTTCTGCTAAGGTCTCTTCGAGAAACGAGGAACTGTATGAAAACTTTGACTGCTGCAAGTGTGGTTGTCTCCAGAGGTTGTCTCCAGAGGAGGACAACCCTCTCCCTTCTGGATTAGACACAGGTACCGCTCTTTAGGGCATGGAGAGGGTTAACTATGGGTTTGTACTCACATAGAAGTCGTCTCTGGGGGTTAAGGATGTTCCTGGGGAAGTGGCCCACTTCACACGTACGTTTGTTCTGACCCACCCACCAGTAGTTCTCGGGACTGGAAACAGAAAATAGGCATGTTTACTTCTTTATTAAACATGTCTTGCATAAACTGTAGTTAAAATAATTGAAAACTAATTTCAGAACGAAATATTCATGGACAGTGTATAAAACTGCAGTAATCTTACTCCTAGACATGAGGACTGGTAAATCTGAGAAGTTACCCATCCTCACATATGTTGGCCAGCGATCAATAATATACATAAAATAAAAGCTTTACTAAAATAATAAAACAACACACATGGATAATTCATTCTGAAACAAGCAGAAATTCTGCATTGTATTCACACACACAAAAAATTAATTAAAGTACATCAAAGACTTAATTAATATTGTATAAACCTAAATAACTGATGATCCTATACCACTTACATTGATTTATTTCCTTCCAAATAATCTCTTATCGATAAATTTCCGGGCAGTCAGTTTGTTAATTTACATAGACTATGTTAGTCATGTGTATGCTGTGTTAGAAGGTCAGATGGTTAAGAGTTTAGCAGTTTATGTAAATAAACAAACTGACTGCCCAGATAATGAGCTGATTTATCGATAACAGATCATTTGGAAGAAATAAATCGCTGAATGTGGTTTTGAAATGATTTACAATATATCATAACAAGACAAGTTGGATAAAGTGCCTTGTCAGTGACAACAGACAGTCAGATAATTTAGTAGACTGGGGCCGTATTCACGAAAGGGTGTCAGTTTTGATGACCAAATATATAGCAAAAACTGACTTAAACCCTTTCGTGAATACGGCTCCTGGTTCTCTCAAGCTTTCAGTGTTTGTGGAAAATATTGAACAAATTCCACAGGAACGTTCATAAATCTAATGAAGTCATCTCACACTAGCTTGGCCATTTGATGCAGTGACACTAAAACGTGAAGCCCAAATCAATAAATAATAAGACAGCACTATATCAAACACACTTCCTGATTCACACATGTTCCACCCACCAATGCAATCAAGTGTGAGCAGATGTTGAGACGCAGATGTTGAGACACTACAAGTACTAGTGAGAGGTTACTGGATGAGGACTACACACCCTCAGCTGATCCAGATGTGAGATTGTGATAGTTACTGTTAATCTTCTCTCCCCCACACACCATCACAAACCTCCCTGCTAACCTTGTCTCTCTAACACAGAGAGATTCCTGTGTCAATGGAAGTCATTTGTACGAGTCTTAGAACTACCCTTAGGTAAAATGTGGATCATGTGTAATACATACAGAGCAACAGGCCAGTTACAAATCTCAAATATGAAGCTACGTGATTTACACAATTTCAATAGAAAAATGTTGATATAAAAAAAAATCCTGATCATCACAGATTGGCAACCATTGCCAGATATTTGGGATTAGCTTTCTAGCAATATTCCCAAACATTGGAATGAGTGAGTGAGTGAGTGAATTGTTGGTTAGCATCACTTCAGGAATCTTTCAGCAAAACAGGACAATGAAAAATTCAATAGAGACTTTGGCTGTTGTTAAAAGAAGCATAAACATACAGGCCATCACATTTTACCACTTCTTATGATACACAAAGGTTGAGGACCTTTTCTAACCCAGATCTCCAAAACAAACGTAAGACACTGGAAATATACTCCAAAATTACCAACTTGTTAGCAGTTTGATGTGCATGTAATATAGTACAATTTCCCATTTGGATTTCTGAAATTTACTGGCGAAATCTTCTGGTTTGCAACAACATTCTCCCAAAGGTTAAGCCAGTAATCTTCATTATCATGCTCCATGAGACAGTTTCAGTGATGCATTCAGTGATGCATTAATCAGACAGTGTCCATCAGTGAGAGCATTTTGTCTGCAGACAACGTGATGCAAGCACTACATGAAATCCTCAAGACCACAGATACCCTGAACTCCCTGGGGAATATGAGTGAGTGAGTGAATATAGAGTTTAACGTCTGGGGAATATATAACCCAAGCTCTTTGACTTCTAATGTTGGAACGAAATGCATTTACAGTTACCATCTTATCCATCATAGTCTCCATTGTCACAATGAAGAATGGAACTTTCTAATCCCCTTGCTGCAAACTATTTTAACCTTTGTTTCAGTGTGGGTCAGGAATGATGCCTAGATTCCCCCCGGCATTTTAAGCTCCGATGAAGTATGGTTGGGAATCCAATAGTCTACAGTGACGTTAGTGTGGCACCATTGTCACTGTAGTAGAGCAGGAGCATTAAGGAGCCTTAGGAGCATTAGGAGCACACCTGCTGTATTCACAGACTGTCAATCAATACCTGGAGGTGTACTCAACACAGCACTGGAGAAGCGCTCCAGCATTATAACACTTTGTTTGATCAGACATGTTACTTTAGTCCTACAACCATAATCTAGCCAGCAGCAAATCCATGCAATCAGGATCCCTCTGAATAACAGCCCATGATAATATGGGCAACTACTACAGATATTGTAGTCACACACACACACACACACACACACACACACACACACACACACACACACACACACACACACACACACACACAC
>JAUTBV010107765.1:0-14747 GCA_032361325.1 Lepetodrilus fucensis
TATATAAATAGAAAAAGACCGTGCCACAAGTTGCACGGCGTCTACTTCTTCGCGAACAGATGAGAGCAACTATCTATAGGAAAGATCTTGCCAAAGTTTGTCGATGTTATGAAGACATTGCATTGATACTGCTCCATTCATCGTAATGCAAACATGCAACAACCGCTGTGGCTTCGTGTTACTCTCGCGTGACTACAACAATCTCCATAACGACGACCAGCTCAGTGGCAGCCATTGTTCCGAATCTCTCGTGACCATTAGACGTGTTGCGTTACCACACACTGCAAACTGTCTTCGCCTAACGTCTTCCGTATGCGACAACTAACGCTCGTTTACCGCAGTATTGTTCATTTCCGTCCACGAACAAACCCGCAATGGTCTCATTATTAGTGACAATGAGTCGATTATCACACTTTGCGAAACAGAAAGAGCCTATAAATCATACCTATAAACAGTTAGTTGGTGTTTTGACATGTAGACTCGCGTTGATTTCAACACATGACAATTACCGCTCTCCGGAAGTGTCATTAAAGCACGAGAGATGGGTTCTTTAAAGCTCAGAGAAAGATGGATATATAAGAATAGTTTGTTCTGTTGAAATAATAAAGCACACATTTGTTTTACTTGCTTCTCAAAATGGAATATTATTTCTACACAAAGTATGTAGTCAACTTCTATGTGGAGATGCAGGCCAAGGGGCCTATTCTCGAAACGTTCTTACGAACTTCTTGGCAATACAATTCGTAGCCATACTATTGTCTTACGATCATAAGAACGTTTCGAGAATAAGCTCCTATTTCTGTATACATCTGCAGATTTAGTTTTGTCTAATGCCCACAGGACATTCCTAAGACACATTAAATCTATTATCATATATCAATGACCACACATGTTACAATTAAGATATTCATGTTTGCAAGTTGTCCTCAGATGGTTGATGGACGTGTCTCATTCTAATAGTATTTCAATTTTTCACATACTTTTAACTGCATTGGCTTTTAGTTAATATTTTCCCATATAATTTCAGAATGTCGACCATGTACTGACAAAGAGCTATTAAAGGCATACTGCTCCAGTGACTTTGGCAAGTATATCTGTCATACTTACCCCGAGATTACCAAAGTTATTGAATACGATTTCATGCTGAAGTTCAAACTTTATATGAAGATTTGTGAACACAACTTTGAGTTGAGCATGTAATCGAACTCACAAAGGTTTCATAATCTCCGTACCCGTAGTTATACAAATTTAGTGTAAGGCTTCTCTTGTCCAGTTAAAATTAGTCTGAAAGCTTATTACAAAACCAAATCCCAGCTCGATCCCCGTGGTGGTTTACAGAATGAAGCCGATTAGTTGTCTGGACACTAGCATTGAGGTGAATCTCTTCTGACCCAGTTGCCGGGCTAAACACAGGTGCGACTTTCAGACTTCAAAGCTGGTCAGAACTGAACATTCCTTGGTTGCCCGGATGTATTGTCCGGACAGTCGGAAGCACATCGGGTATTTCCGAACAAGATGGCATGTTATTTAATTAATGCTGTAAGGTTTCAGATGTTATCAAGATGTATACTTTCATATGGTAGATAGGCTTTGAGAAGCCCGAGATTACGAAACCTATTTGAGTATAAAATCATAACATTCAAATCAAGGTTTCATGGGTTATGCTCACAAATAGGCCTACCCATATCAAATTTGAGCGAACATGAAATCGCGGGGGCAGGTCGTTCTCAAACTTAGTGTCAGTACAATGTAGGTACAGTGGTACCGTATATATGTCAATTATATTCTTTATTACCATAGACGTAATTATTGATGCTCATAATTATTCTCAATGTCTGTCTTAACATTTTTCCATAATTGAACCTCATCTCTATATCTACAGTTGCAATCGGTACCATGGACGAAGTGACCCACGAAGAAGAAACCAGCCGCATCGATGTCACCGTAAGCAAACTGATTTCTCAAAGCGAAGCCATTTTCCAGAAGCCGACGGACGTTTGGGCCAGTTCACAGGTCTTGAAGGGCGTAGTCAACGTCCCCCTCCGGTGCGGCATCAGACTCGGGGAGGGTCAGTTCCTCTTTACAGGGAGGGTCAGACTGGGTCAGCCGGTGTTACAGTGTGCCCCGCGGTATGAACAGTGGAAGACAGTGTTGGAAGATGCAGTCAATCACGACCTTCAGGAATGTTCCTATGGCTGATGCGGCTTGGTGGAACTTGTGGAATTCAGTCTTCCTGTCCTGCCCGAAGGTCCCTGAACGTCCAGGTGGCTGATGATTCAGGGAAGAGCGAGCAGTGAACTGTTCTATTAACGGAATGGTCTTCCAAGAGATGTGGAGAAACTGCCCTGTCGGGTTTAAAAACAAAACAAACTACCATGCTAGCTAAAGCGGGTTGGTAAACCTTATGGAATTGAGTCTACCTGTCCTGCATGAAGGTCCCCGATGTTTGGTGATGATTTATGGAAGAGCTAGCAGTGAACTGTTCTATTAACGGAATGGTCTTCCAAGAGATGTGGAGAAACTGCCTTGTCGGGTTTTTTTAAAAACCTACCATGCTAGCTAAAGCGGGTTGGTAAACCTTATGGAATTCAGTCTACCTGTCCTGCATGAAGGTCCCCGATGTTTGGTGATGATTCGTGGAAGAGCGAGCAGTGGACTGTTCTATTAAAGGAATGGTCTTCCAAGAGATGTGGATACTCTGCCATGTCTGGTTCTCTTGACCCTACCAGGCTGATGCTGCTTGTCATCTGTATAATCTTTCAGGGAAGAGTGCGCAAAGAGCGATCTCAGTAACAGAATGAAATGGTCGTCCAAGAGATACAGACATACATGACAGCACGCTATGCATCATCAATGATATCAACAGATACAAGTGTACAGACATACATTATATCACGCTATGCATCATCAATGATATCAACAGATACAAGTGTTTGTCCCTAGCCGTTATCATCATTGAAGCTCACTTTGAGACCTGAGGTAGAGGACGACGTCCTTCATCCAATGAATGCCTCGAAATGTTACCACGTGACTGATACCCTTCTGCCACGAGGCACTAGATTGTCATCGTATTGACAACTAACTACATTGCTCTGTAATTGGTCTATCTTATCAGAATTAATTGTCGGAACATATTTCTGCAGATGACTGATATCGACATACAGCTGCTGAATCCGGTGGGGGTGTTTGCTTTAAAAGCTCACTGGCTCAATCCAACAGCGTCCGTAATTGCATGGCTTCTTTAATCATATATAGGCCTAACGTCAAGTCAATCTTATTCTCTATTTACCAATTTTACCTCTATTGAGATTGAAAGCTACTAATGGAAGCAAGCATCATTACAGAAGAACTTTAAGTGGCTAACACGATATTTTTGATGAATTACTATCTAAAGGGGATTTGTGAACATCTAATATGGGTGTGTATGGATGTTGCCTTCCTTTAATTGTATAGAAAATATACACGTATGTCACGATGTCAAAAGAATAATTGCAAGCACGTGTATGATGCACAGTATCTAATGAGATTTGAAACCTCTGATGAATACTTGTGACTGTGCACCAAGTGTAGATCAAGGAAGTTTCTTTCGTTTGTTCCAAAGCCCTGCGGCAAAAACAGGCTAACACTCGAGTACTTGCTTTTAGCGAATAAATGGCCGTATTCACGCCGTTCTTCTCTGTGTGTTTGTTGTATCACATCTTCTCCATTAAATAAGTCTCGAGTATCGTTCTGTACCTACATTAGTGCATGCCAGTGTATAAAATGACTCACAGTGCATTGTCCCGACAGCTTGTTATATGTATAAGATCGTGTATGAGCCGACCTCCGCTTTGTTAGGACGTATCACCTTTTTACTATATAGTGCACATCGAGCAATTTACCTTCCATGTTAACATATTTCCCACGGTGTGCAAGCTAGGAGAGTATGGATCGAAGTTGGGGTGGTTTAGAGGGTATGGTGTGGTAAAGGGGGGGGGGGGAGAATGCATTGAGTCTATACACACGCTGTCGAAGGTGTTTGTTCATTCTTTATTGGACTATGATGACTTTCCTTTGTATGGCCATACACTATCGATGCAGAGTAGAGGAATAGAATCGTATTTGAAATCATATTAAAGGATCTCTTACAATTATACATTCAATTGGGTGCTCATTCAGTTCTATGCAGTGACACGAATCGATGTGATTATATCATATTTCGAATGACTGCACATTAGAATAATATAGATTATTATTGTCACAATGTTCGCGTGAGTATGCCTCGATGAAGACGCATTGGCTGTTAAACAAATGTAGCTATATCGACTCGCGATAGAGAGTAAATGCATAGTAGCCATTTGGTTTTGTTGGGAGTTTTATAGCGGCTAGCGAATAGCCCATGGAAGAGATTATTTTATAAATTATATTGAAATAGGATCGATAAAATGAGTTCTGGCATGGGAATAACCATTAGAATAAGCGAACTCTCCACTGACACCAACTATACTGTTTGAGATATCGTATAAAAACCCAGTGTTGTTGCTTTCCTTATTATAAAATGTGAGTCTCCTCAATGGCTGGTTATTGAAAATTGAATGTAATTTACAACATCTTGAAACTTATACAGTATGCATATTTAAGACGGACGTGGAAACGTTAATGGCATTGTTATTCAAATCACGAAATCACGTGTAGGTTTTCATTTTAACCAGTTGCAAGTTTAATTCATACCTTACATACAATCATCATCACTAATGACTATTCATGTGCATACACGTGTAAGATAACACGATCTGTCAATAACGACACTCTGATAAAATTTTGATAATAAACTATTTAATTATAAAGGAAATGGTTATTAGACAGTGTTTCTGTTTTAAGGTAAAGTTTGCTGGGAGCATGACACCAAATGTTTTCAGTGAACTAATTACAAATAATAGTCATATCACATCTATAGTCCTCATCTCTAATGAATATACGGGAAATAGTACATGTATTTAAAATCACTTGGCACCTAACAATTTCGTATATCAACAATTTCAATCCGCGCCAAAACGATTAACCTAGCTACATGTTCAGTGCTGGCACGAAAACATCACTATACAACATTACACAAAGATGAATGATGCACATAATAATGAAGATGAATGGTGCACATAATGCTAGTTTTGATATTGCGATAATACCCAGTAGAAATATATATTTTTGTTTGGGTTTTTATTAGAGATAAAATAATACTGAATACCAAGAGCAGGGGTACCAGAGCAGGCAGTAGATTGTTTAATGCCAGTCGTTTACAAGGTACGTATTGTTCATCCTTCTCAATGTGACTCAGATAATAATATATGACCATATAACGTTGATTATGCATGGGCTTTAAAACTTAATGGCATCCTTTACATGTTTTGACCATTATTTCCAGCCCAGGGTTGAATATATTAGACGTCATTAAAACTTATTAAAATACGTTCATGTTGGACGATCATGAATATACGAGGTTCCATAGATTAGTTCCACAATGCTTGGATTATTAACCGTCTCAGATATGGATTTGTATTGGCCATAACTTCCCTGAAACGATGATTATGCAAGGACATTATATCTTAAGAGAGCAAGTATAATGCCATTTGAATTTTTAAGTAAACTTGATGAAAGGAACTCGGCACGTGAACCGATCTAGATCAGTTTTTAAAGTGACATCTATAAGTAGTTAGCCGCACGCTTTAGCAAATATTTCAGTAATATATAGTGAACTTCTATACGATCCCCTCATAAAATACTCCTCATACACGTGGATTCATAAAGCGTGGAGCATTTTCACGTCAAGGATTGTCTTGTGTGTATAGAAAATCCACGGCCATACGAATAACTTCAGCAGGTGGTGAACATCTTCATAATTGCACCTTTCATCTTAGTGGTAAAAGAACATGACTGGATACTTTGTTATTTTTTCCCATTTTTTTTTACGACAGGTGAATAAATTGGCAGTGATTTCATATCCCCGATTATGTGCTGTTATCAAAAATACATAATTGCCCCACTACAACAGTTCTGGTACCATAAAAACCGTGTAAATGTTCTTCGATGATGATGTGATGGTAAGACGCCCGCTGCTCGCGTCTGTTGTGAAGTCCATTCAGAATACACACCTAACCGGACCTCCACAGAACCCACCCGGCGGGAGATGTCCCCATTGGATGCGCACGCAGGATTTCTCTCGATACAAGTGTGACATTTCTCGGCATCATTCCCTCAATCATTTCCGATAGAGCAAGACACGATATTATAATTTCATTTTTCTTAAACCGCGCAATTCTGACGCGCTAAACGTCCTCTACCCGCTGGGTGATGACTATATATGCTATCCTGTTATTTCTTCCATGAATGGCGGTGCTGGCACACAATTCGTGTTCCAAACAAGAACCATGTACCGCGGACCGACGTAAGAATGCGTACGGATCAGTGTGCCGCGGGTTCGGATAATACGGCGGGTTTAGGGGGTTATTAACGTGGATTTTCGAATTGAACAGAGGCTTACAATCGTGATATCCCTTATGAAGTATACGTTAGAACGTTTACCTATTGATCGTATAGAACCTAACTACATGAAAATTCAAATGATCGCTCCCAATTCCCTTAAAAGACGTATCCATAAACTCAGGTTAATCCATTATAGAACCTCCTCGCATTTCAGAATATATTTTCTTTTTTCAATGTCATCTGTAAACGGATTACTCGCTAAAACTTTGTATGCCGAATCATATTAGGGATAAAGGCATTGAATTGACATGATTCAAGTACCAAGGTCAACTAACCCTCAAACTCAAATCGCAATCTGGACAATGGCGCTTTCAAAGATTTGAATATCATGGTCACCGTGTTCTAACCGCGACTTGTTCTCGGCGGCCGCATGCTCTGCACGAGCTTCTGGGCTCTCGGGACACGTCCATTGATTAAGACAGACCTACATAGCGCCACGACAAGCGCACAATACCTTATGATTGATAACCCTGGAGTATCTGTCAACGTTAAATAACATTATCCGCCATGTCTAGAGGAAGAAATATTTCATGGGTCTTTTGTCGGGTATTTGTTGTCCAGGAAGGGGGAAGTATGCTCTCATAGCTCGTGGGGTGGGGAGGGGATAAGGACAATGTAGCAAAATGGTCAGCCCGACTGGTCTATCAGAATCTACAGTTTTCCACTTGACATCATCTGAATGGAAGATCTCGCTTGATTGGGTGAAACGAACTTAACTGCAACGCCGTGGCAGATCTGACAGTCACTTTTTACGTTCGCTTGATTGTCATGTCCCTTTTCGTAATTTGTATGTGTACCTCAATTCCTGAGGTTCTTGGCCTAAGTGAATAAAGGTTCTAGTCTGTTCTAATAGCCCGATTTTATTATCCATGTTTCCAAAAACGACAATATATTTTCATCTTTAAAAAACCCAACTTCTCCCCTGACTTGACAGGAAGATTCTTAGCAGTTTGATGAACTTATTTGACTAATACAATTAGATACATTCCCACAATATATTTATATTAGGACATGATACGGGCACGAGCTACAAGTATGCTATATTGTTTTTTGGTTGATATTTTTTTAAACAATATTTAAAACAAAAAACGAACCATGCTGAAAGAAGGTATAGAATAACATATATTTGGGCTAGATACGATCGAGGTATTTCATCGGATTCCTGGACCTTACGTCAATATTTGTCTAAAATGAATTATCAACCTTTCATATCAGACCTTTACGGTGATGAACAGTGATATTATATAGAACAGGATCGGTTGACCACGCAAAGTAATGGCGAGATCAAAGGAACGCTTGGTCCGCAAATACTGTGCATTGTTCGGTTCTTTACGAATTTTCTAATACCAGAATAAGGTTATATCTTGTCGTGTACTCAGGGTATCAATGAAATACCAACCAATTTCTCATGGTACTTTCTCCACACAATCGATGTCACATAGATCGGACAATCTATTAAATCAGATCTCGTTTCGCTCTTTAAACATTTAAGTATTCTTCAGCTATAGCGGATGTCCAAATACAATATCTGAGAGTCGGTTTTTCTGATGTGATTTTAATGAGATTGATGGATAAGAAGCTTCGAAGGTTAACATTTGTAATACAAATATAAAGAATCGTATAATAGATAAAACACGTTATAAAATACTCTTGACCGAATTTCGTGATGTTGTCTTGTTTGTATATATGATTGTGAATTCAGATACACTATTTATAGTAATGTTATATTTACTGTAATTGATATTAATGTATACCATACGTCGCTTGAAAGTACAATTAACTAGTGATAACAGCTATAATGATTGGATGTATACTTACAATCTAATTCAAATAAAATATTGGTCTATTGCCACTATTCCTCAACACCAAAATAAACTACACCACGATGTTGGCTTAGTTTATCATGTATAGGTCTACTGTTCATCTGTTATAGTGAACTTTGGTGATGCTTGGTTTTTTCCCCCTACAATATTGACGGGTATATATTACTGTTTCAAGTAAATGAAAACACATGCAATTCTCTTTATGGTGCTAATGCCTATTATATATACTAGTATGTCATATCATTCCATGTAGGCCTGGGTATCCTTCCACAGAGCTCTCTTATCCGGTAGGAGACCATGGCGCTCTATTTGCAGTGTTTTAGCTATCGGCAAAGAGAGCGTTATGGTATCTTTGTGGATGAGAGAGCTTGGTGAAAGGATACACAGTCTGTCAGCATCAGCTACAGATATTGCCGTGGCTGTGGGGCCTGTATAGGACACGTATAGAAAGGCAACAGGTACATAATGGTGTGCAGGTACACTATGGAACGCGAGTCAGCCATTCGTCTGGAATAACATCATGGTTACACAAAGATTTAAAACAAATTTGGGTTATTCCTTCTGTACATGAAAATATGCCAAAACAATCTTCGCAAAATCTGTAAATATACCTGTGAAATCTTCGGCAAACATCGTCAACGGTCGGCCGCCTGCCAAGTGGTGTCTAGTTTAGTGGGCTTGGTCGAAGACTAACGGATACAGACGAACCCCATCACCAAGGGAGTTAGCAGGAATGTGAAACACAGGGCATGAAAAGCTGGCATAATCTCTCTTCAATCTTCATGATTTACTCCCAGGCTTAAGGACTATTTGTTACCTGCGATGAAGATTGGCTTTGGGCTAATTCAGTTATATGAATCGTGGCCAATCGGAAGCTAAAAGTAAATGTTCTTTATCTCTGAAAGACGTACGAAAATTATCGAATGCTGAGCGGTCTTCTCGACAGTCAATTTCGAAAAAGGTTTTTGGAGAAGTTGTAATGTTGCCAGATCGCTATATGAACCTGCATTACCTGCTAATCCGCCACGGTGAACTGGTGTCTAAAGTTACATCACTCCACCTGGTATGACCCCAGCGAGGTCTTAGATGTTGCACGGTAACGTTAATTAGGGTGATCGCAAGGGTTTCAACACAATCCGGGCCCCCCACTGATAGTGTTCGTAGCATAATGTAGTGTTTACCATGTAGTGTCCAATATTTCGGCTATGCGGCTGCGTTGCCAGCTAAATCGTCTGCCCCTAGAACAAATATGGCGCCCATTTAGGGATTCGTCAGACGAAAGCAATATTTATTTACATCATAAGCTCAGATGGTCTACTTAAATCATGTGTATATAATTTCTACTTATTGATATTTAATTATTTATGCTATGTATGCCACTGAAAAGCTAAAATATATCTTAATTACCTCGTCGTATACTAGTACTAGGATTCGTCGGACGGACCACATTGACTTTAACGTTATGTATATGGTTTATTTCCATTATAAATATTAAACACAACCTGTGAAAACATCCTCTCACACTAAAGACCTTCGTGCAGGTTCGCGTGAGAAATCTCGTGGGTTTCTTTTTCAGTTTAGTTTATTTACTTTTGTCCACGTCAAGTAAGATTGAAAACAAAATTCGTTGATACGAGCAGATCGACAACAGTTGATGTAGAGGTGGACACGAGACAACGACTAACATACAACCTAGGTTAACACCGGGAACCCTTCCCATAGGGAAGCACGGCAGAGACAAAACATTACTTCGTCAGACGAACGTAACAACGAGGGAGGGAAACAAACACTCTGTAGCAGACCCCTGACACATGTCATAACACGACGTGCATTAGACAGAGTTTACACAACAGTTTACGGCGGTTATTCTCAATAATACAAATCATGACTGGCATATTACTAGTACTTAGCAATAAATTCCCATTGCAATGAATTGAAAGTGAAGAAATCCTTTAATTTATCTGACATGTTCAGATGATATTTGCATTATCGTTTACCCTGGAATTATATGCATTTATTATATGGATACTTTGTTTAAGTTCTTCTCATTGCATAGCAACATGTGAATGTGTTACCACCCTAAATTGTAATGCGGGTGAAAATATAAAATAAGTTTTACAGAGAAACTATTAGTATATGAAGCACGACAACATTTTAATGTGTTCCATAATTGTCAGTAAAAATATGATATTGTTTTGGTTGTTCAACGGTTCTACTTCCAAAAAAAATGCACACCTTATAGTCTAGCCATGTCCTTCGGTTGAGCTTGATTTAGACAGACATAACGATGAGATCTGATCTGAGAAAACAACACAATAAGACTCAATTTCAATTCTTGTTCTGTCTTCCATGCCAGAAACATTACCCACGCTGCCGTGCATTTAGTGCATGGACTGGAACGTATTTAACAAAAATTCGACTTTGAACACATGCATTTCTTGCATTTCATTAATTTGAGCCAAGTTTATTTTCCCGATTTTCCCACCAGATACATTGCTGATAATTTGAGTAAATACGACCACAATGCCATCCAGTTGTTTTTCAAAATTTGCAACATTCGACGACTGTCATCTTCAAAAGTGCTAGCCTGGTTAAGAGCGTGTGAACGTCCCTCTTATCAAAAACATCAAAGTGACCAGTGTCCAGTCCGCATTGCGAGTTGTCCCGACCAATCAGCACCTGTCTTGTCGTCGGACACATGCGCACTGAGAGATTAATTGGTGGCGACATAATCATTGATAGTTGGCTGGCGGCAAACATGCTGCGCAATTCGTAGTGACGTCACTGGCACCGCGAGTTGATGACGTCTTGTGATAAGACGAGCTGGGCAGGTGATATTACTAATTGGCAAATATTTCTACAAATTCTAGCAATGAAGTCTAGCACACATCTCATCAGTCATGAAGGAATGTCGGGGGTAACACGTACAAGTACTTAGACGGATGACAAATACAATGCTATTAAACGCTTTTTTCTTTCTTTGCTTTTCTATAGTTTCATATTCGGCATACATGACATTTTACCTTCAATTGATATTTTTTTTAATAGGCCTACTTATATTTGTGGTTGACTTTTATTTATAGCATTTTTATTAGAATGAATTTCATGCATTTCATTTTGAAGCGAGAAAGGGAAACGATCGTGAACACGAGGAATAGAACTGCCTCTATATTGCCAATTATTTCCCAAAAGAAATCCGTACTGTATATATAATTCATAACCTGACAATAGTCATTATTATTAAATATTATTTTATCATCCTCGAAACAACGGCAATTATCACTACTTAACATCCATAAATATTTGATGTTAGTAATACCCAAACTGCAACCACCATTTTATTTGTAAATAAACATAAATATATATTTATTTATCGTTTGACATTCCAATAGATTATCTACCTCTAACCTGACACGTAAATATACCATAACGACATTTATATAATTGTATCTATAGCAAAATAAGACATGGCTTTTCTATTGAAAGACAGTTGCATTTATGAGTAGGCCGTCATGCGGACCCTGAGTGGAGGGGTAACTAGATTACCAATGTCACCTGTTATGAACAGCTAAATCACTCACAAGACACGAGAGAAATTGACAAGTGACAGTAAGGCATTGTTTGGGCCATTTCAAGGCACCCCTGTTGTGTGTACGAGATAATGACCTGAGATAGCATCTTTACGACACAATTGGTGGAATTCGACATGATGACTAAAATTCGTTCCAAGTCATCATTGTCATCATCATTTGGAAATATAACAATAACGCGGTTTCTATCTCGCTGTCCTTATTCATCATATATCATTATGGCGCGTGATTGCACGGTCTACTCGTTCTTCTATTGTCCGTAGATGGCTAATGTTCAGTGTCGAGACTATTTTTGTGTTAATAGAAGTTATTTTCTACTCTATGGAACACACGAGCATGCATTATAAATAATATATATTTCCCATCGTATAATATAGCCTATATATGTCACCGTATATTTTTCAAGAACGTACGATTTCATGAGTCACTGACATTTGAGAGATGGTGTACATGACAAGTTAAGTTAAAGCATCACGCGGTGATAAAATTGAATAAAATTGGGTTGTTCTTAATGTAACGTGGTGTATTGGTGATTTATCATGCTTATCAACTCCCTGTGAAGTTAGCTGTGTTACAGATAGTATTCTCACCCATATTACATAGTCTGTTCAAGATATACGCCATGCACAGCTAATTTAATAACGTAGGTTTCTGAGAATTTAAAAGGAAATCCTGATGGCTCATTTTATTAATACGAAATACCAGTATGATTGATGTACACTTAAATAAATAGTACATCAATGAAGGGCATCTATGATAATATTACCCCTCTGAACAGTCAGGTCAGTGTTACTATGACCCTGCAAGTCCAAGAAATTATTTTCCTAATATAAAGTGTCTCAGTGTTGGCCAAGTTTCAGTAAACCGTATATATTATGTTTCATTATGAGTAAACCAATGACGTGCACTGTATGCATGAAGTAACATTACTATGTAATTACAACGTGGACCACCCCATGCACCAATGCACACATCCAGAGCTATATAGTCTACAGTATACATGTACATACATCTTATATGTCATGCATGTCAGAATAGTCGGCAATTTTCATCTTTCCTTTGTGCTATCCAAGACGCCAGGATGCCACGCCACACATACAATATTATAGTCATCCTCGATAACTCTTGAAGACATGGAGTTATCTCCGCCTATCTCACGTGTATCACTACAAGAGCCCACGTAAGCCCCACGCACCAGTCGCATGTCTAGTCTCTGATTGGTTGCTTATATAATTTATTAAAATATCCATACTGGCGAACAATAGTAGAAAACGGAGTTCTATATAGACAGTGATCCCAGGGTATTTGACGGAGGTTAGTGTAGTCATAATGGCCTGGGTTTTCGAGGATGTACAAAACAATGCAACACTGTTTTCGTTGAGATATTCTATTCAAGTCACCAGACTATTTCACAGTTGACACTGCGATTCTTAGGGTTAAAAGTGTCCACTCGCCCGGCGGCCCGATCCATTTTCCCTGTCTTTTAAAGGTACTCGGACGCCATATTATCGCGGGTTCCATATTATCGTGGTGTTTACAAATATTCTTTTACGGACGCTTTATTGACTTTTTATTTGCTGTTTGCACATTTGTTGCTAAGGTCGCCAGGCTGTAGCAGACTTGTTGGAACACATAAATGGCCCTACATAATATAAGTAGACCAAAATAATCGTAACGATAGTGAAATTAACATATTTCTGAAAAGTATTATTCATGCTGTTAGTTATTGTTCAAAATCCAACTTATAAATAGCAAGTAATCGTAAAAATATAAATATTACAGTTTCGTCTGCTTTATCCCCAGAGTTGGGTATACAATTCATTATTGTAAGAATTATCTAACAGATGTATTCAGCATGCTAAATATCGATAACATTCAGAACAATTTGACATTTTATAGATCTGACATTGTACAGTTCTGCGCAATTAACATCACCAGTTTTCCATACATTACTAATCACTACATACACTACTAATCACTACATACTACTAATCACTACATACACTACTAATCACTACATACACTACTAATCATAAATGTAACTTAAAACAATATAGTCTAGTCAAATTACCCCAATTTTAGCCGTAAATTGACGTAACCGAAAAACAATGGTATATAATATGTATTTGTATCAGAAGAAGCATCCGTTTTGTGAAATAAATTATCTCGAAATAACTTTGACAACCCAAAGCCATTGATGTATGGCTATATCAATTGGACTGCAATCAACGCTTTATTACTCCGAGATATCGGAGGTATTTTAATCACGTTTTCCAACCCAAATAATCTAATAGGTGTTTCTATTGTAAAAATGTCTCATGAAAGCAAATCTGAATGCCTAACGAGTCTATCGGTAGCTTTTCTTCTCTCAGAAATTAACAATTTTATAGGTGTACCCTCACAATCAATTTCACGGTCTAATGCCAAGCACTATTTCAAGATGAACACATAATCACTTACTATATATCAGCTGATATACACATGCTGGTGTGTTACCTAACTATACCTGACAAACATCAATAATGACTAGATGCAATGTTGGATTTACAATAGTAATACTCCAAGTAGTATACATGTACCAGTCCATTTACCAGTACTGTGTAGATATAACAACATAAATAAAATAGATTACATGTTATCAATGGTTTCTAAGATGGTTCTAATAAAGAGTGACGGGCGGGATGTAGCGCAGTGGTAGAACGTTGGACTTCGGAGCCAAAGGTTCCAGGTTCAAATCACGCCCAGGGGGCCCGGCATCAATGTTCGCGAAGGTTACCTTTCTGACGCGATATTGATAGGATGCACTGACTGTAGA
>JAUTBV010107776.1:0-14746 GCA_032361325.1 Lepetodrilus fucensis
CAAATTATGCATAATCAACACTGTTGATTATGCTATCGTTAATACACAGTAGAAATCCACCACATATGTTGAATAATTAATGAAAACATATAGACTGTGTTGCTGATTATGTATGTGGGTGAGTTTAATCACCTTACACTAGTTACCCTGGTTCGACTAGACAGTGATAAAACTATCCATGGTTAACTAGTAGAGTGACATCACAAATCTACCATGGTTCAACCCACTGCTGGGCTAGGGTTAGTCTCGTTCCAAGATGGCGGCATGCACGTGTTTGTAGCAGGCATGCGTACAACTGGAAATCTATCAAAAAGTGTTTGATCACCGTGCTAACTAGACATGCACAGTTCATATGTAGGTCTCTGTATGTGTTTAATTTAGATTTAATGCTTTTGTTACAGTTATGCATATGTTTGTATTTGATATTTCAGGAGAAGTCTAGTGGTAAAAGTGCCCATTATAAATTAACATCGACAGTAATGTTGTGGCTACAAACAAACAAGGAAGGCTCGGGGACCATGAACCTTGGCGGTAGTTTGACTAGACAGGTGAGTTAAAACCAGTGACAAGCCGCGGTATGTGTATTTTATTCATAGAATAATAGTAAACTCTTTTTTTTTTATGTTAAATTTAACGCAATTTTCAATTTCAAGAAAATTAGTTTATGATATCAATATATGCTGCATGTTCTATGAATACTGTCATTTATTATTTAATGATGATTGCGAAAGTTGCCTTTCCCCTGTGATCATGTGGCAATGCAGATATCATCCTTGGTCCGTCAGTGCCAGCCGGTGCTCATAGGTTTACTGCAACATTGTTGCAGGGTTCCTCCTGTTATTAACTGACTAGACGTGATATAATTGGAGTTTTGAAAGGGGCTATAAACCCCAATTCAAAATCCTTTTGCAAACAAAAGAAAATAATTAGGATATTGTGATGCACCTTGATGTCACGATACCTGGAGGATGTGTTCACAATATAACCTAATCATCATGAGCTACTCTGTACTCGGGCCTGAGAGTTTTGTAACCATGTTGTTTCTGTTTCCAGATAGAACAAGATGCCACAGTCAGCGATGCTTCCCCGCATATTGTCAACTTCGGAAAATTAGTAGAGGTACGATATTCAATTTTATTGCCGCATCACAACAACTGTAAAAAGGCATCCACTGTGTTCTACATACAGTTAAACCCCATTACACCAGTAATTTATGTTTTTGTTAAAATCTGTCCATTGAGAGAAATGACCAGATCATCGTAATCATTATTCAAAACAAGAGTTATCTCCCTTCATAGGAATATACTGGACGGCAGATTTATTAGTAAGAACACCAATAATAGTAGCTTTATTTAGTGTGAAATAACATTGAATTATCCACCGGCTGAATGTGAGCAGGGGCATTTCAACACAGTTAAAAGTGGCGTTTATTTTGTCAAGCCGGCTAGGTTGGCCGGGTGCCGTTTAGGGAACTTCCTGCGGCTAGACTATTTTATTTGACAGCTACTCGACAAATCCTAGCCGACATGCACCAGTCTCTGGTCACCGGCACAAGCTGGCTAGGATTTCTAGACCAACCACATGAACATACTCTTGAACCAGAAAAAGTGGCTAGCCGGCTAAGACAAACAAAGCAGCCCTAAAGAGGTTTTTTTTCAATTAGAACTAGCTTAGACATTACGGAAGCATTTTAGTATGATTTCATGCTCAAACTCAAATTGAGCGTGAATTTTTACTCAAATTGTTTTTCATAACCCAGTGGTATGAAATTGTCTCATATGGATGAAATATTCATGCTGTGACATAAAATAATAAGGCTTGATTTGCACATGCTGATGCTCTTCTTCACATACCTGCACGTGCACATTCAGCCTATTTGCCTGTGCCTTCTTTCAAACATCGCCCCTCTGCATAAAATAATACTTACTCAAAATATTTGGTGATGGTTATATAGACAGATTTTTTATTACTCGTGCAATATTTATTTATTTTTAATTTTGGTTAGGGGGCAAATGTAATAAGAAAATGATGATTTTTTTCATTCCATGAAGTATTTGCCGAGATAATCTACAAAATAGGGGTGTCAATGCATTTCACGCCAAACTATCATACCTCGCTTATTCGGGACCTGGATTAAATTGCCTTTTTTCTTCTTTTTCCTCTCCAGGATATGGAAAACAAGATTCGGAACACGCTGAACGAGATATATTTCGGTAAAACCAGAGACATTGTAAACGGTGTGCGGTCCGTGGTGCCGCTACAAGACCAAGGTCAGCAGGAAGCGTTGAAGTCAGATTTGATAAAGGCCTTGTCGAAGCGACCGCAAGCTCAGTGATGTGTGGAAGTAAATGTCCGTTTAATGAACGAGTGACAGCTATTATCATGACCTGGAATATTTGGGGGCTCATCCGACGACGATATATCATCGACGGAGCAAGCTTACCACATGATTTAGGGGAATTTCTCCTGTGTATGCTCGGATTCCCCATCGAATTCTACGTGGATCTGTGGTTCTTTCTGTCCCCAAATCCGATTTCTTCTTACACAGCTTCGAAAAGCAATTATATTATGAATATGCGCAATGTGCATAAATATATATTGGCCTAACCCGTTAATTGTAAATTTTATCAAATTGTGGGTTTTTTAAGTATTTTTTTTTTGTAAATTAAGTTACGCTGAATATACTTTATGTTTAAATAATACAAACACCTGAATTTGTTTACGTTATGAATTCATGATAAAAGTGAATTTTCTTTAAGAATGTGCACCTGGTATGAAAAAACAACAGCATTACTTTAGATCATTCATCATTTCACTGCACGTATTTCACTGAGAGCCCGTATTTGGTGCTTGATTGTGTATTTATATACTTTAACAACAACCATATTATTACGTAAATTTTGATAATTTACGATCTGTTGGATATCTTGTGTACCGGTATATATTATACTACACGCCAGTTCTGCCGACTAATCAGAAATACTTCCATGTTCTATGTCAGTAAAGGTTATTTCACCGATGGTCCCATTTGTACATAGTATGTACGTCCTAACTTGTCCTGAGCGCATTGTATGCAAGGCAAGTGCCAGCTTTTTGTTATCTTATCGCATCAAGAGAAATGTATGTCCTCATTTTAACCCTCTCTCTCTCTGATGGTGGAAACCAGATATGCCGTTAACACTTTTCATGCTGGAGGCAACCAGAGATGCTGTTACCTCTCTCCATGCTAATCCAGGGTTAAGAGTAGGCTGTGCCTAATACAACAAGGAGGGTTAAAACCAGCATCGCGATCAATTCAACATGGAGAAGGTCGAGAGAAAAAACATGTCAACTCATTATGGTGTTAAGGAATGACCCCCCGTTGTGTTCCTACTATATGTCTTGTTATTCCTTACATTTCATAATTGGTTCATATTTTCATATTTTAATAATTATTGGCTTGGATAATGGTTTCTCTGATACAAAGGTCAGCCATGTTGCTTCAGGTGTGTTTCATTGTCTTGTGTAATTATTAAGATACAATGCTAATTTCCGCGTAGATGATTTTACAAATGTACAAGTAAATATTCCATTAAAATAAATATTAATACAAGTGCTTATTATCTTTCCATGATGGTATTTCTTGAGGGTTGCATTTTTGTATATATACGTAAATTAGACAATTGCTAATGCTTTGTGAATGATAGAACCAAGCATAAGGAGTTGACGACCAAAGATATAAGGAGTAAGTATTGAAATAGAAAGATAATATTATGGAAGTGAATGTATGCCTTGTGCAGTTCTATTGGACAGTGAGGGTACATTTGTTTCAGCCATGTTCAACGTTTATTACACTGTGAAAGGTTCCTGCAGCGACGTTAAACTCCATATTCACTCACTCACCCCACCCCACCCCTACTATAGAAATTTACCCAGACATATTTTTGAACTCCCTTTTAAAGACACAATATCTTCCATTCCATAATCGAAAATATTCTATATTGCCAAGTCCGAACGATCATTTTCAAATCCTGGTATTCGATTGGTTGAATAAATGAACTGACTGTACATTTCATGTTTGTAAAGTGTTGATAACTAAACACTGATTTGTCACAGAGGTGAGGCTGTTTCATAGGTAAATACCATTTTAACTTTAACTCAATTTAATATCACCAATAACTGAATAAAATGCATATGACAAAATGAGATTTTATGATATTTTCAAAGGTTCATTGAGGCATAGAGTTCAATGATATTATTTTGGACTACTCTCCTCTATCAAAAGATTCTAATGTATCACATTCATTGACTGGTGTTGTTGATCTACCAATTAAACTACACATCTAAATGAATTTTACACAGAATTTATTTTGTAGTTCTATTTTTTTTTAAACAACATACAACATTATCATTTACCACATGTACATATATGTTTTATTTTGTTCTTCTAATCATAATACATACACATATTAATAATGGAATATTGTGTACGACGTTCGAATGTTCATAAGTAAATTTTATGTATCGCGATGCCTGCATTGAAGTCGTTCAGTATATACCAAACAGATGACAATATATCATTTTGCCAAACTTTTCCAAATATCATTAAATAGTGCTTGTGAAATATCAATTATGGATAATGTACAATTATCATAAATTATGCAATAATATGCCGAGTCTTTATTAATCGGTGAAAGATTCCTACAGCGACGTTGAGCAATAAATAATACAAAACATAAATAAAATACATTTATGCCATGTCAATATGAAATGTACATCTGTATATGTACATTTATCTGTCAATATATACCGTAGATCATTGGATGGAGTCGTTATGTATCAATTTTCATAACTGATATTTAAAGAAAGAGTTATTATCTAAGGAATGTGGTGGCAATACTTACAAGGAGGGCAACGTAGTTGGACTGTACAATAACTAATTGACATGAAATATTAAATATGACAATGATATTTACAAGTAATTCAGTATTGATATACAAGACGAGATACAGTTTTGAACTTCACAATATCAGTGAGGATTGATAAGATAATTATTCTGTTGTCGCGTAGGGATGAAATATTCCCACAGCTCTGTAAAGCAATAGATATATCATTCAATTAATGACAAAATCCTGAGCTGCGTTTCATGAAGGGGGTGTATATTTACGCTGGACGTAAAATGATGCGGATTTGCTTGTATTTATGTTGATTGTATTACATCATTTACGTTTGCCGGTAATTGTATTACATCATTTACGTCCGGCATAAATATACACCCCTTTCGTGAAACGCAGCCCAGAATGTATGATAATGGACATTATTCGTTAAATAAGATCATCTAAATTGTTTGAGTATGATTTCATGTTCACTCAAAGTTTTATTCATGAATCCCTATACAAAATTTGAGCTTGAGTATGAGATTGTGGCCCCATATTAATTTTTCAAAAGTTATCAATAATCATAATCATGATTAAACAAAATTTAACAGAAGGAAAGATAAAAGAGAGACCACAAAATATTTAGTGTATAATAATATATCGGTATAATTACGGCTACTTGTGAAGTGCATTATTCCACGACAATATATACAGATTTTTAAAAAACAAGCAATAATATCAATACATCTATATATATATATACTCATATACAAGCATGTAAGACTTATATATACTAACATTTTAATACTAGTAATCCATGCCCCGAGGTTATGAATCTTTCTGAGTACGATTTCATGCTCAAGCATGATTACATTATGTTTTATGAACAAAACTGAGTTGAGTAAAAAAAATTACTCAAAAAAGGTTTCTTAACCTCGGGGGCATATTGCACAAAAATTATGAAAATGAAAATGAAAAATCCATTAAATTCTCCATTGTGTGCACGTTATCCCGTTTTCTGAATCTGTTGGCCTCGGATGAGAACTGCATAAGCTCCGTTCTTAGCTAGCAGCTGTTGGTGGGTACCCTGCTCAATGATCTTTCCGTTCTCCATCATGAAAATGATGTCGGCATTTTGAATAGTTGCAAGTCTATGTGCAATGATAAGACACGTTCTACCTACGCGAGCATTGTCCAGTGCCAGCTGAACAACCTGGAAATAAAGGGAGACAATAATGTAACTAGAGAACATTGATAAAGGGAGATAATAATGGGAACAGAACATTGATATAGGAGAGATAATAATGCATAATTGCAATGAAACTTGTATACTAGTATATTTGTTTTAAAATCAAAGTTACATCTTCGTTCATTTTTGTTGAACATGTTTGGAAAGTTGCAGAAACTAATCAAGACTTTAATTTAGTTACCGTAATTACGCTAAGTTTGAAAATGTAACTTAATTTCGGAAAAAATAAAATTTCGTTGTTCGATTTGCTGTATTAAAATATTTAAAACTATTAAAATATTTTAAACAGTCTGTGGATTGAGATTTACCTTTTCACTCTCAGTGTCGAGAGCTGACGTAGCTTCATCTAACAGAAGGATACGTGGGTCACGCAGTAGAGCTCGTGCAATGGCCACCCTCTGTTTCTGACCACCTGAGAGTTGTGTCCCCTTCTCGCCTACCTTGGTATCGTAACCCTGAAAGTATATATATGCGACAAAATGTCAAAAGGGAAAAAAAACTAAGAGAAGCTACGTGATTGGCCCAATCCATGACCTTTTAATTGGTTTTTACAATTAATTAGTAGGAGAATTTTGTACTCTGTTTTGGAGGATAAAAGGTGTGCATTATACACAGGAAATAACAGTATGTACAAATGCAACAACCATGCAGCAGTGCCATAGTCTAGACAAAACACTGTGACTGGTCTATTTCATCAACACATCTAGGGTTGGGTGGGTTTTATGCTTCCCTACACTTGTGTGCTTACATTCACATTGTGCACAGAACATTTATGAACTGATGCGAATACATTCCAACATGGTAGTTACTTATATTCTGTCCACGTTGATATTCTGAATAAGTACAGATGCACACACAATAATTAATATAATTATATATTACCTTCGGTAGTTTGCATATGAAATCATGTATGTTGGCTGTCCGAGTCGCTGCTATTATATCGGCCATAGCGACTTCGTGCTCGAAACCGTAGGCGATGTTGTCGCGGAAGCTGCAGTCAAAGAGGATGGGTTCTTGACTGACGACGCTGATGAAGGAGCGCAGCTTTGCCAAGTTGAAGTCGCGTATATTCGAACCATCGATCAGCTGGAAGTTACAGTAACAAAGTTTATTGTCATGTACTGTAAATCATGAAATTAACGCGAGCAGAATATTAACGCTCATTAAAGGTAAGACTAATGAACAAACATGAATGGAGACATGGCCGTTGGCATTTTATTAGTGTCACATTTACGTATAGAATCTAGAGGTCGCATTAAATTAGTGACGCATTAATTTTGTGATTTACAGTATCGGTGAAATGAATGGACATAGGGTTGGTCGAGTGTTTGAAACGTTCCTACCCAGTAGGAAGAGATGGAATTGTGAATGTAAAACCTTCTAGCGCCTTAACTGGCAACTTGGGATGTATACTCCCCAGGGAGTTGAGAAGGTTAAATGAGTGGACATTGATCCATCAACTGGGGTAATACTAATGTAGCACTGAGCATGCTTCACAGCTTGAATTTGTTGCAATATATAAATGTTCATATTTATTATTATTTTCTAAAAGTCAATGTTTGTTATAATTATATGTAAAAGAAGATAAATACTTTTTCTCTAACATCTTTAACAAAGACTAATTCCAGTAAAATGTTATCTACTAAAATGTCATCACTAGAATCAACACTTGGAAATGTAAACAAAACAAATACATAAATTTAAAAAATCAATATTACAAATTGCAGTCTACCACACAGCGTTACAAACATAATTTTATGTATAGTGAACGTACTTTGGAGATATAGCTAAGAACTAGTCCAAAACAGCCATAAATCTCTGTGATATCATGCCTTTTAAAGTATTCTTGGTAGGAATTGTTTTACTTGTTTTACTTGTTGTCCTAATCCGAAAAGAAGAAAATAATTGTGTCCTTAATTTCCTAACCACCATAATTTTTATTATTATCATTAGGCATATAATAAAGCATATTGAAATTTTGCTTTTACAAACCTACAAGAATAGTATCGTACGTATTTGAAATACTTACAATATCTCCGTTTGAAGTGTCGTAATATCTCTGCAGAAGGGAAACAACTGTGCTTTTCCCACAGCCACTGGCGCCCACTAGAGCTGCGGTCTGGCCAGGTTTGATGTTCATGCTCATGCCACGCAATACAGGGACATTTGGACGCATTGGATACGTGAACTTGACATTGTTGAGTGTGATTTCACCCCCTACGACCGTCTGTGAAAATAGAAGTATAGATATGTATAAGAATATAAGTCCCCCCCAAAAAAAAAAAAGAAAAGAAGAAGAAAAAAAATCTATACCCATTGTAGTAGCAAATAATTTAGGGGTGACGACCATTATTAAAAAAAATTAAACACACACATAGGCAAATGGTAGGTAAATTGTTACCATTTAACAAAATTAAAACAAAATAATACATGTGCTTCTCAATCTATAATAGTTGTGCGAAACTTTGTGAACAGTGAGTGTTCAATTCAAATAGCTCAACGTCAATTTTAATGAGATTGTATATATGATTCTTAACTTTGTAGAACGACATAATCAAGGGAGGGAATGCCATTATATTATATTTTTACAGAGACAATGAGAAATGTATTGTTTCATTAGGTAACTGCCAAATATGCACCATCATCGAAAACACAGGCCATTATGACTACACTAACCTCCGTCAAGTTAGTGTAGTCATAATGGCTTGGGTTTTCGAGGATGAATATGCACAAGAGCGTAGCGTTATGGATATTACATTGGCAATCTATATGTTTTGGTTTTGCGGGGGATTGGGGAAGCAACAGTACAGAACAATATATACTTTATTACAGTCCATGCATCCGAGCAACCATATAGTATACATGCATTGGAAGCACTGGCTATAATTTATAACCGTTCCATGCTGCTCGACGCGCAACTTGCAGAAAGTTATCCGCGCAGAAATGGCAAAGGGACAACTACAGGTAATCATTGGCATTCAGTTACAGAATCTCCAGCATAATCTTTCTGATAACGACCAAGATGCGTGTATGCACATGTTGTAGGATTACTCATTAAAGTTCATATGCCACGGGATAAATAGGGTTTCCTTGTAGAATACCCTTTCGGAAATCTATAACATGAAACTCGCTTGTGCCTCTGCCATTTCACCCAAAATATCTACAAGGAAACTTCATGTGGCTCACGGGGCACGTGAACTTTAAATAATATCAGTTGGAACGCGTAAGCTAACATAATACTTCATATACGTTATTATTCAAGGTGCTGTTATCCTGGGTTGGTGGGCAACCATATATACCTCTAGAACAGTGTTTCTGAATAACCCAGCAGGGAGACAGAATAAGAAGTATTCCAAAAATATTATATTTAAATATTCAAAAAAAATATATAATGTTTGCAATTCCTAAAAGTAAAACATAGCCATACGATGTTCAATCACAAGATTAAGAATAATATTAACTTTCAATATTAAAATTCAATACGATAGAATTATAAGTTTGGCATGAAATGCATTGACACCTCTTTAAAATACTTATTTCGTATGCATATATCATGGCAATATTGTATCTTTCGGAATTTTACAATATTTTATTTTTAGAAATCCTTTAACTTTATGAATTCTTTAACATTTTATGTTTAGGAATGATGAGTATTTAAATATTTTATTCTTATATTTTATTACATTATTTTATAAAACATTCCTATTGTACATGATTCCTATTCCTTTTGTCCTATACCTTGTATATTCCTTTGCTGCTGTAGACGTCTATAACGGGGATTAAATCCAGCAGTTTGAAGATTAGTCCTGATGACATACTGGCTTTGGTGTAGTCAGGAAGGAAGGAAGACGCTTGCCCGACAGCCATCCCGGTAAACGCAATAGCGAAAAACACTCTGAAAATATACCAGGAAAACAAGCCATGATATAATTATGTGAAACATAATGGCTCTAAGCCATGCAATTCCATAAAAATAAAATATATATATACAAGTGACTGTGTTTAGTTGAGTCTGGAAGGAAAGAAAAATGAATGAAAATTCTTGTCCAACGACCAATCCTGTAAACGCAATAGCGAAGAACAATCTGAAATTCATCTGCCATTCTAGTAAATACAATAGCGAAGAAAACTCACAAACTATTCCATAAAAAAATAATACATGAAAGTACATGTCCTACTGGCTGGCTTTAGTATGTATTCTGATAGAAGGAAGGAAGGAATGCATGGTCTTCATGCTGGCTTGTACAAATGTCTGGTAGAAGGAAAGAAGGTATATACCGGCCATTCCGGTAAAAGTAAACGTAAACACTCAAAGTAATTGGCTAGTTTTGGTACATTATATTCCGGAAGGAAAGAAGATTCTTGTCTGACAGGTGAACGTAAAATCTAAGAAATATAACACAGAAAACAATACATAACAATAATTGGCTTACACTAAAGAAAAGACAGAACAAGGTGAACTATATTTCATAAACTACTACCAGTCGCGGTAATTCGCGATGATAATAATATGCATAGGCCTAATATGCTGGCATTAGCTTCATGACTATAACAATATCGCAAATACGGACTGCCATTGAAAACATAAATTCATGTTTTTGAAAAGTCACTTTTAGCCTATACTTTATGGTCACTAGTTTATCAAAGCGAAAATTGGAAAGGTACATATATATTTCTGTCTCTTTCTCAGTTTCTATCGCAGAATAAATCACCTTTGAAAGGATACCTATTAAACTAATTTTACTATCAATTTACCAATGACATCAACGCATTTCTTTGTAAAATGTTCATAGAAAGACACATCAGTATGCTTGCAATTGATGCCTTCGATATAACAAGTAAACATAATAACCGACCCTTCAGATTGTATCGCATAATTAATCACATTTGAAAGAATAACCATTGAAAGAACGTTACTACAAACTTACAACTGACTATAACAATACATCCAATACATTTCTTTGCAAACTGTTCTCAAGGAAAACACATGCAGTATGACTGTAATTTGTTCGTTCAATATATCAAGTAGACCTAAAACATATATAGGCACCATCTAAAGTAGACAGCTCGTTTTATTTAGTCATCAGTCTCTATAACGTGGATTGAAGAAATTTTAAACAGATCATATTTTGTCAAAATTGTATTTTTTCTTTCTCCACACATATGGTGGTACATAAGTTACATGAATACATGTATACAATAATATTTACATTTATACATGAATTACAGAGGCTACACATAAAAGTATGCCTGAGAAATATTTAATTAATTTTATTTAGCCTCTAATTGTCCTATATACTATACATCGCCCAGACAAAGGGTATGTTCAAAACGTCACTTCCGCTGAGTAGCATTAAACCGATCCCACGTGCTATCTACTTTTATACATTCCCGACCAATCAGATTTCTAGAATGTTTTCTGAATAGTAATACAAAAAAAAAGAAGGAAAAAACAAGACTATAGACTCTACACAGTAAATCTTGTACGTACTCAAGGTGTCATCGGTATCATCATGCACGTGATACCCTCGTTATAAGACCATTGATGAGGTCCAGATATATTCCGTGGCTTATCTACGTAGCTATACAGTGGCGATCAACAGGTTCCTATATCAAAGATAGTTGCTGTCGAACCCAAATTCTGAGATAACCTTGAAAGGAGAAGGTTATTGAATACAGCTAAGTGCATATATAATAAGACCAATGACCTTACCAATACCAATAACATTTAAAATGAATAAGCTATAAATATGTTTAAATCATCTCTATAACTGACCGCTGTATTCACCATTGGACACGTTTTGAAAGTGACTTGTCATCTCTACGGACCGTTGTATTAAACATTGGACAAGTTTTCTTTTACGTGAGTTAAGTCATCCGAACAAACATATTTACATGGAATAGTGTTAAGAAACGGTATATGACACCATAGATGATGACACCAATGGAAGGCTGCTTAGTCAAAACCATGCAGTGGATTAACTAAAACAAAGCACGTTTTTGTTTGTAACTAAATGTATATGGGTCACTAGCCACCAATAACGGATACAATGAAAACTGAATCTCTGGTGGCCAGATAGTGCACGTATAGCCAATGGTATCCACAAGAAAGAAAATGGTTTTATTTACAAGCATCACTACCAACACTTCCCACCACCCATACCCACCCCCACCACCACCCCCCACCAGGTTGTATTTACAAGCACTCTGACCATCCTCACCCCGATAGGCCGTCAGCGAACCCCTTGACCCCTCCATCCCTAGGTAGTGTACTAATAATCATAGTCTAGATATAGTGACGCTGAACAGTTTGGTTTAGTTCATTCCCATAAGTCACATTAGTACATACATAGGGCCTATATATTTTAATAAACACAATTGCATACGGTCCATTCTGGTAAATAGTAATAAATACTTGATAGACATGGACAGGTGATACAACTAGTTTATGTTCTGCGGGTGCAACCGTACTGTAGACTTTATGTACTTGATATGACCCTATCAATATTTCTGGTAAACAAATAATGAAGGTATAACATCAGATGGCACTTCAGACGTCAAGGATAGTAATGTTGTTTTGATACTTTTGATACAGGCAACAGGAATACGTAAATATGTCTTGACATTTTGTTATCTTTGAAATGTAGAGAGTCCAATCTATATTTGTATTGTTTTGTCGATTTACAATTATTTATTTTCTTTTATTTAACAAAATATTATTATGTGTCGCCATGGATATAGTCGACTGGGGATAAACTTTTTGATTAAATACAGTATATATTGTTTTTGTGTCTATTGAAAATAAAATAGTTTAATATTTGCATACAGAACAACAAGACAAATTATTCTAACAACTATAAGAATTTCTATAAATATCTACACTCAAGAACTTGTCGGAGCATTGGACAACAAATAGAACCAGATTCTTGGAACCGAAATTTGGTAAAACGCTTCCCCACAGTATCTGCTGGCTTATGTAAAGTCATACAATCAGTGTTTGTTGACATATTTCATGGTCAAACGTATTTTTTACATGAAAGTATGTACATTTGATTTTTTTGCACATGTATACATGTAGATGCATTGGGCATACATTTGCCGCAAGTCCCACTGGTTTTCAATGTTCATTTAATTTTTGTTGTATCTCCACGTATTAAACTTTGATGGCGAATGAGCATCCTCTAAAACACAATCCCATTTGTTTCTTAACTCTGTCCATGCTGAAGGAAACCGGAGATGCCTTAAAGAGCAGTAAGCTACCTGTGTTTACTACAGCAAGGAGATGGTTAAACACGCTTTTTATGTAGCGTATGAAAAAGCAGTCGACGATGGTGGGTAGAGATTCACGGTTTCACGGTATCTTCATTTCAGTTTCAGTTTCAGTATCAGTTTCACGGTATCTTCAGTATCAGTTTCACGGTATCTTCATTAGCACAGGTTGTTAGATGTTCCTCTTCCAATATACACACGCCAGCAAGATGATTTATTTTAAATGTTATAATTTAATCGGAAACACACCTTCCCTACTGCCATATTCATCAGCTCAGACTTCGCAGAGAAACGGAATTCAAGTCTTCCCTTTGGGAATATGTAGGAAACATTAATATACCATATTTCAAACTGTACCTTTAATACTCACATGGATGATAAATGTTCTAAAGAATATCATTATCGGGCGGGGGAAAAAAGTATTTAGTTTATGTTAGTATTGCTATCATTACAGCCAATAGGACCATTCTGTTCCGGTGTACTTTTAAAATACACATGGATGATAAATGTTCTGAGGAATATCATCATTACCGGGCGAAAAAAAATGAAGTATTTAGTTTATGTTATTAGCATTGCTATCATTACAACCAATAGGACCATTCTATGTTCCTGTGTATGTTTTGTTTAGAATCCACGAGTCTGAGATGAAACAGATTATGGTTTGAACAGAATATGCTTCTATATTAGTTCAACCAATACAGCGGCGTGTGTGTATTAAATTAAATATGTGGCCACGGAGATACCAACATACAAATAAGCCAATAAAAACAAGCTCGTCCGCGAGCTATCGCTTAATTCCATAGTGGTTTATGATAACTACTGCGGTTATAACGTTTGCATGTTTCTTATCACCAATGACTCTTGGGGTATTTGGACAAGTGCGAGTTTGTTTATAAAGAAGCCGATTTCGTGTCTTAACATTCATCATGTAAACAGTAGTTGGATGTGCGATATGACAGGGTATGATATGTAATCGACACGATCTGGCTCACGTGGTAGAAATAAGCGGAAATTTGGCATATTGAAACAAACGGCGAGATATACCTTTCATGTATACATACCAGCACCATGCTATGATGGTCGAGAATGCTTTGTGCATGGTTGTTTTATTGTATGACAGATGAAGTAGTAAGAGATGTATGAAGTCGTGCGGAGAATTAATTATGAATCAGTATGCATGTTTTGTAACACCAGATTGGTGTTGACAGTTAAGAACAACCAAACTGGAATTAATGGCAACACAGAATGAGAGAGAAAGATAGATAGAGAGAGAGCGAGAGAGAGAGAGAGAGAGAGAGAGAGAGAGAGAGAGAGCGAGAGAGAGAGAGAGCGCGCGCGCTTGAGTGTGTGTTTTTGTATATATTTTTATATA
>JAUTBV010107787.1:0-14745 GCA_032361325.1 Lepetodrilus fucensis
CAAGATTGAACGCACCATATAGAATGTATATATTGAGTATTGGATGAAACGAATAATTATAGGCTCATTGACAAACATAAGTCTCAGAACTGGATCATGGATCTCCTCTCGACTTTCAAAGCACAACTAAAAATAAATTACAAATAAAAACTATCAGCGGAGTTTGACATAAGCTCATAGACATCCCTCTGGGTCATCGATCAGTTATTAACATAAGCAGGCATACTTACACAGTTTATACATTTCGTCAGTGCAACCGCCCTTGTGGTCGTCGTAAATGGCTTGTCAATGTTAAGTTGAAGCTCATTATATCGTGGACAAGAGATGATTCAACAGTATGTAACTGCTAGTATTATTGGAGTAACTTATCCCGAGACGTAAGTGTGGCAACAGAAAACTTCCAAGCCATGCAAGGACTTGCTGAACGGTTTAGACAACACATTGCAATTACTTGAAATGGATTCTATAGATATCTTCCCTTGATTCAGTCTGATAAGTATTCTACCCATTTACTGCAAAACCAGGTCACCAAATGTTGCATTAATTCTTTTAAAATTAGTTTGAGGAAATTCCCGAAGTAAACTAAAGATGTTTCTGTATTAATACTAGCATGTATATAGCGTAGCTTACCAGAATATGTATCCAAAGAAATAAGCAAATCATTATATCGGAATCGATCATATACTCATACAACATCTATAAATTCAAATCTGCGAACACATAATATACTAACACAATTGTTACTAGTCCATTCATAATAAATATGTATTTAAAAAAATATGATATTCTTGACATTTCCCAAAAAATAACTTTTGATACATTTGATGATTTGTTGATGCGAAGTATTATATGTCCTGACCTTGAATCTCCTGTTATGACCTTTACTAATGTATTATCAATTATTAATGTGTATGTAATAAGTCATATTTCGCCATAATCTGTTGACAACAAACCTGCAGAGCCTGCATCTTTAAACCCAGAACGTAAATTCCATTAAATATTCAAAGCTAATAATGCTTTTGTTTCATAGTAAAATGCATAAATCTTATAATACCGCTAGATTAGGTTTCTCCACATTAGATGAAGAATGGTGTATGAATTTTACATGCTTACTATTTGAATGTGGATACAATCTCTTGAAAATAATTGATTTCTTTTCTAAATGAAGAATAGTATACATTTATCATGTTCATTATGTCACGACATGCTGTCAAGAAACATATGACAATAATCAAAGACAATAATCTTTCTCCAAAGTTTTACTTTTTTTATTAATTGATTTTCTTTTACACAATATGACATTTAATGTTAACATTCGAAACCATTTCAATTATTCAGAATGCAATGGTTCATCCAGATATCCTGTTATTCGTGTGATTCTAATCGTTTTAATGTAACTATTTAAGCATTTACATCTATATGTACTTCCCCGTAAAACATATATAATTTATGTATTTATTTTCCATGTTAACTCACAAACGAACATCACCCCATAACAAATATATATTGTTAGCACCAATGCGGCGTGCGAGGTGTATTGCATTCCGTCTATATCCCTCGCTATTGCTCGATACATTGGCAGCACAATTCACTGCTTCTGGACACAGCAATAGCGCAGTTGAATGCATGTGTTTATCAGGCAGCAGTGATTGCAGACCATCTTGTCAAAATCAACAACACTTTCCAACTGCGTCTTCATGAAACATTGGCCACGCGTGCAGTAATTGTACTCGGAATGCCTTTGTATTAAAGAAGTGTGTTCCGGAATACTCTCATAAAGCTTGGATCCTAACAAAGGATACATGCCGTTGAATGATCTTTGAACATCTTTCAATTCTTCAGGCTTTGCTGAACAAATGTAATTATAACGCATAATGCTCGTAACATTAGTATAACGTTAACATATTAGGTACGTCAGAACAAACAAAGACGAATTGAGATATTTGAAGTAGGGTTTCAAAAGCTAACCATAAACTTTCTAGCTACCACGAGCGTCAACTTAGAAATAATAAAAATCCCATTGCAAGATGCAAATCCAATAGTCAGTCGGGCAAGCTCCCTGAGCCAAAGGCTTAGAACGCCACGCAGAATATTCTCGGTAAAGATCTTCCTACCACCTTGACATGAATAAGACAATAATTATATCTCTGTATACGATTTGTCACACTCTTATTACTTTACATGCTCTGAAACATCATCGTTTCCAAAAAAATATATTTCGTATTATATAACAGATCATTAGATGTCACTTATGCCATTGAAAGAGAACCATTTGCGAGTGACCACGGTGAATCATAGTCGGTTATTAATGTTGGGCCAGACAAGTGCGGCTTAAGGGGCGATCCCAAGGATTGGCGACTTGCAGTGAGAGATCCACCAGTAGTAGGTAGCTAAGATGTTGATGTGTTAAAAGCTTATCATTTGAGGTCCTCGAGACATTATTGATTTCCAATCGAATCTCATAGATATATCGGAGGCAGATGCATGAGAACGCACGTCGTCATCATAGACAATGAAACGGACTATTTCAGATTACCAACCACTATTACACTTGGTGAATCCTTTAACATATACGCCATTACTTGTTACCACATGTCGCCTGCGCGGATCAAGATCTCCTTGATACGCAAGCTTAAAAGAAAACTGACACCCGTTTTATGTATACGTTATTACAGGAGGAACCGTGCAATAACCAATTGGTGAGTTAATGCCCGAGTTAAACCACAGTGGCAGCATGCTCCTTTTGGAATGAAATTATAATGATAATGTTCACCGTAATATTACTTGAAATAACAGCCAACGACGTTATGTAAAGGCTAGCAATGGTAACGGGAAAGATGGGCATTATCAGATGATTTGAACTTGTCTCGAACCACGAAATCAAATATAACGACATTGCGAAATACTGCCCCTTCAATCAGTTATCCTTGTTGTTGCTTATTCGTTGACGAGAGCGTGTATCTATTAAATATATGAGCATTCTGGTTACAAATTCGATCAAGCTGATTATAATAGAGTTAAGGGTTACATAACATATATATGCAGATGCACGTAACTGCTTATGAACTTAGCTTGCAATGACTGCTAATTTTCCATCATGATGATAAACGGAGCCTTCTGTTACACGGTTACATGAAAAATAGATTAGCGTATCTATGACCGATAATGACTAACATCATTAACCGACAAAAGTTTACTTGTTTGACATGTCCAGCTAATGCGATTGGCCTTCGGTTAATATACACGGTTTACATCATTTATATTGTTCTATTGTTATCATCATAGCTGAAAAGAACTTGGTTGAAGTGTACCGGTGCAGATGGTATTACCCTCAATGAACATGATGATATTGCCATCGGTATCCTTCAATTATCACTTCGAAATATACCAATATTACCTTCGCTGGGATGGTTGGAAGTATGCTTTTCGATTATACTAGATCAGTAAGTACTGTCCTTTTGGATTAGCGCTACTCTATAGGGAAATATGAACATTGCACAGTATAATCAAACTTTCATAAGGTTTCAAATAGAACTATTCGTTGATTGATATTTCCGAGTAATTATTTTCTGGAAAACTATGAATCCCTAAAAGCTAAGTGCAACAAGGTAAGGCAGACAATCACCTGATAGACAAAGCAGTGTTATTCTGAGGATGTCACGTTGTCTGATCAGTCGGTAGTCCAGCCATAGTCTGCAGAACGGGTTTCAGGTGGCTAAGGCGTGTAATCTACTCCAGAATGACAATTGGTATCAGAGCCACACATGATCAAACTACCTCAACACACTGCCATCATGACTAGCTCTACCTCAGCCAACTCTTGAAATCAATGACGAATATCAACGACTTTTAATGAACACTCGCCCATTGAAGGATACATAGTCAGACCATCAGTCAGTATTATATCTAACACGCCTACGTGGGTCGTAAGAACATAGTCTTCTTCAAATTGCACCTTGAAGGTATCGACACTGGAAATGACAATATTGTCCGCTGATGAAAATGAACCCTGAAGACGTTTGGCATCTGGCTTATTGTATTACAAGCGCATGGTCCTAACGGACTTGTTTCATATGACCGTATGCTAGCTAAGCATTTCATCATACAAATACTTCTCCTCGGGGGATAGATCTGTGTCTGGTGATGTTGAATGGGAAACGGTTTGGAATTAATCATTATAGGACAATACGTGCATACCATATCATTATTTATCTGTTTAAAAAAGATGTATGGTTAGACATAAGAGTATATAGGCCAGTAAGTAGCTCACAGAGGTACAGGACTGAAGGTTCGAATCCCGACATGTGACACTGCACTGTAGCCTGCCTTGCTTTCGCTATCAATGACGTATGTGCTGATGACGACTATGCCGTTATCAATGAATACATATTGAATACGTCATGACATTTTGTAACGAGTGTGTCGAGTAGATCATAATTGACATTGCTTGAAAAGTACTCTCTTAAATAATTATATGGTAAATTACGACAGTTATCGATATAGCTTTTATTGTATGTATTCGTGAACAATGCGTGAGTGCGGAAAAGAAAATTCTAGAACAAAGGTGCTATATTATGCGATTTGTATAAATATACATATTTGGCCAACCAGAAACATATCATGCTACTAAACATCTATAAGTATAGTTGAAATATAGATGTTATTGCTATAGCTGGCCATAATTGGTAGGCTGATATGATGTTTGTTTTGTTGCATTTTGGAGTTTAGAGCCGCTTTCAAGATTCTTTCACTTAAATCAGATTAAGGCAGCTTAAGGCAGGAGGATACTTGCAATATCCGTAGCGCTTAATGTTGGAGTACGCATGCGAACACCGGCTGCGTTCTGTTATTAGAACTGTCATTGGCAAGTAACTGCTTTCAATTTATTTTAGGTTATACCAGGAGAGTTGAATGTCATATCAATGTCAATGTGGAACAAACGCAATGTATGAGCCTATAAGCGCAATCGAAGTTTTTCTTTTGATTCCGAAATGTCATAATTATGACTAACAATAAATTTATGAAATTATGAATAGGGCCTACTGCGTCTAAGTTGATTTAAAAATAGTTTGGTGATAAAGATTGGAGAAAATATACAGTGACAAGTTTCACTGTCAATTATCTAAAGTAGAGATGTCTACTGTCAGCGGCTGCTACGGGGATATGTCTGCCATAGTCATACTGCAGACAAGCCGGGGATTATTTGGTCAAGAATAACAAAGAACTGGCTATTAAAGAACAGACCATGACCAGTAAACGTTTATAATTGCATCCTTGAAATGTGTGTGCACTCTACTTAATCAATTATGAATATAACCTGTGTTACTATAAAACCTACAAACATCTACACACTTTGTAAATTCTGCGATGTCGAGAATCCAAACAAATCATTTACAAAACGCATGGTCGCTTCTCTTATTACCATCTAGTACTTGCAGCCAAGCATTGGTATCTATTTCCTTAGGGTTGTCATACGATGTGTTTCTCCTGAACGAGTACTCTGAGCCGGTAAGTGCTTCCTAAATACCAATGCTATCACAGTGACACCTCACCTTTCACCAAACATCACCACTCAATGTGTCACAGTCGCATACATACTTTGTGAACGAGCTTAAAAGTACCTAAATCGTACAGATCAAGAATGGTAATGCTATGTTCCAACCATTGGCCAGACGAAACACATAATGACTTTCTGAAAAGGTTTTCACGAATGGGTATTCAAATAGAAAACATAATAGAATGATGCTTGAAAAAAGTTACTTTAGTTAATAAATTAAGCATGACTGATTGCTATTTCGTGATTGTTAATAAACAATAGTATTTGTTTATTAACAACCAAGGTGTTTCGTTAATAAACACTGTGTTCAACGCATTCCTTTTTTGTTCAGTTTCTTCAAGTACATTTTCACTTTGAAGTACACGGAGATTTCCGATTACATTCCCACGAGTATTAGAGCGGGATATTGGTAGGCAGTTGTAACCAATAGAGAAATCTTTGACATTGACATTTCACATGACATTTAACCGTACTACGCGATATATAGGAATACTCGACAACGCAGAATTTACAACGTACAAGGTGGGTAGGTATTGATTGATGCTTCCATGCTGTAAAATCTACACAGTACCTTCATAGCGATAAGAAAACAAAACTGGTTACGTTTAGTTTAATGAATTAATTCTTCCACTTTATTGTCAATGTCAAACAGTTTTTAACAGCTTTTGATTTTGAAGAAATATTTTTTTTTGGATATACTAGTAAATTGTTAGCAAATGCATACTTGGCAAAAGACATATTCACGGTTAGATAATTCTAATGAGCTATTGTAAAATTTCCTTGAAGAAAGATCCTCCATGAATGGAATCCTCTGCACCGAACCACCGGAAAATAAAGTAAAATCATCAAAAGCAAACCAACGTCATCCTCAAGAAAGTTTCCCAAACTAACGGTAGTTTGCAAAACAAGCTAATTCCCTGAAATAAAACATGACAATTGAAAAAGTAACGTATTGTTCCTTACCTTTCAAACGTGGTAAAGTGGTAAGCCTTTGTTGTCTGGCAGCTTTCTGTGTTGTATGGACAGACGGTCGTGCAAGTCTGACGGCGATTGAGAACGGAGGACAGTCTTTATACAAAGCATTGAAGAGGCATCGATCACGTATAGTTTTCCCACGCAGAGCACGACGAAAACCCGGGAGGCGTGGTCACATATAGTTATGCTGGCTGCAGTTATAATATCGACAACTTTGACGAGAGCGAAACTGATACAAATATATATAAATATCTAATCAAATCCAAATAGGGATTTGAACGGGTTTGCCTGCGTTTCCACGTGTTAAACACCTACAGGTAATACTGACGGATCTCGTATGACGGACTAGACCGACGCGCCCATTTGAGGTAATTTGGTAGTTTCTCATTTGCGGACGAATTGAATACGATGATGATTTATGCTAAAATAAGTGGGTTTGTTCTATTTTCGGACTGATACTAAATTGTCATATGTAGGCCTACATGTACATGCATTTAGTGTAGACTTTGCCAGTTCTTCTTTATTGTTAAGTTTACAGTTTTCTGGGTGAATGCTGTCAAACGTTTGTTAATTTAGACGCTACTTGCTTAATTTGGGAGAACAACCTGTTATACATAGCATTGACGGTCTTCATAGACTCGACTGCATGTGTAGATGTATACAAGTCGTAGTAATATGCCCGCCCACGGGCATTTTGATATAGAATGTGGTATTGTATTTAGTTGATTAGAATTACATGAAACTATCTACTATCCGATTTCACTGAATTTCTATGACGTGCATTGACACTGTCATTTGATTATTAATCGTCATTCATACATTCAGTAAACACATGTAAAGTGGAAATAAATTGTTATGCATAGCTTGTCGTGCAAACATATCAAATGACAATGACAATGACAATGACAAAATTACAAAACGTAATAGTTGGTGAATATAACTGCTAATAATTAACGATTTATCGATTTCACAACAGAATAAAATATTGACATAGCACAATTCAGTAAATATAATTGAAAGAGTGTTTCGCATTTTATTTCTCTGGCATTCTTTGGGTAGAAAAGGAGGGGATATGTCCATTGTCATTAAGACAAGGACGACCAGGATATAGTGTGTGGATAGACGCACTGCGCAGCTAGGATACGCTACGATACAAGTAAAGCTCCACGGATGTTACAGATGAACCAAGGACGATAACCTATGTAATACTAATTCTAATTCACCCTAATGAATCCACCCATTCCAACACACCCATAAGACTATGTAATTGTTTAAAGACCTGGCATGTATTGGAAGGAATTCTAAAGGATAATGTTGTGAAAGAAATTGAAACATCCCATTCTCCGAAGGATTCATCGTGCATGGCTGCTCAACTTTAGCGTATAAATAAATGTGTCATTCATACCATCAACCAGTAGACTATGGAATGAGCTATCAAACGAAATTAGGCAATGCGATACTATATCAAGTTTTAAACCTAGTATAAGGAACCAATATGCTATTGCACCTGACAATTACTCCTGTGGGGCAAGGACATTTTACTCACTAAACTTAGACATTCCATTAGCCCATTGAATAACGATTTGTTTAAAATTGGACTATCTGATACTGCTTCGTGTCTATGTGGTAATCCATATGAAAATGTTATCCATTATTTACTTGAATGTCAGAAATACAATAGATATCGTGAAGACATGCTAGACAATATTCAACCAATTACTATACAACATAACTTATACATGTATATCAGTGTTATCTATTGTTAAATGGTTTTTCGGATTTACAAGTATATGAAAATGAAACTATTTTAAAGTTAGTACAAATGTACATTAAACAAACAAAACGATTTGATTAATATATTTATTTTGCATATATGTATGAATGTTTGTGTGTGTGCGTGTGCGTGTGTGTGTGTGTGTATGTGTGTGTGTGTATGTATGTATGTATATGTGAATATTTACAATGTAAATATATTTGCACATTATATCATTCATATTATTTCTTTCTTCTTTCCCAATCTTTCCTTTCCCTTTTCTTGGAGCGGTTTTCACCTAAGTTGTAATAACTTGTAACCTATCCATTTCATCTCGAATAAAATGTGTTTAAACTAATGAATCTACGCAGCCCAAACCAACACACCCATAAGATTATGTAATTGTATAAAAACACGAAATGTATTGGAAGGAATCCTAGAGGATAATGTTGTGAAACATCCCATTCTCTGGAGGATTCATCGTGCATGGCTGCTCTAATGTACGCGGAAAGCTGATTAACTTTCCGATTGATTGGCTTGTCGCAACTGACCGTTACTTCGGATCCGCAGTTAATCAGAATGCATAGGAAATACTGCATGCAGTATGGAGACGATGTTTGTCAGTCACTTTGTTAAAGATCATCAGAAGCCAAGCAAATTCGAGTTCCAGTCACAATCTGTCCTTTTAGTTAAATCACGGCCTTGCAGCACCGTGTCACGTTAAGCAAATCTACATGCCCGGAGATATCGATCTCAGTTATTTAGGGATTGTGAAATTATTCAACATTGTCTGTATAATAGGCGGATTTTTTTTCTGTGTTGCTTACGTTTGCAAATAGGTTTTACTGAATGCTAATGCAAAATGGACTTATACAAAAAATAGTTCATGTCAGTGATTATTTTAATTTAGAGGAACGTGGAAGTTTATTGAGAAGAACGTATGCATGTGGACCTTAACACACCGTGATTAAAAAGCCAGCATCAATATTAACCTATTGGAATGAGCGTTTCGAACATCATGTAAACATTTTTTTTTTATCAAAAAATCTAAATGGATCCAAACGTTACGTACTGGAAGTGTTTGTATTACGATATAGTATACAGTGGAAGTCATGGAAATGTCATGCACGACCTCCAGCGACCTCCAGCGGGTCCAGTGACACACCGCCAACGTCTGGGTCAGATCAGCGTTAACTAGGTCTGAGGAATCATAATGATCTACGAAATGATGCATCTGCCGCAGTCCTTTGAAGTATTTGTTTCTGAAAGCTATGACCTGTACTGCGGTATTGCATTCCGGGCAGGTAAACTTTTATCTAGGTTACTCGACCATTAGGTTCCTTAGAACTAATAATTTAGCATGCACGTTCTGGAAGTCTAACATGTAAAGTAGTGCATCTTGTCATTGTCATCTAGCCGGAAGTCATCACCGATTTAACTTTTTTTCGGTTCCCCGAGTGCGTCGTTTTAGAGTTACGTCCCTTAGAAGTCACGTGATACGGGCAATTTACGTCATCATCTCGTGGACAAATATTCTACATTAGTTGCATGGCACAAATAATTATAGCGGCAATCGTTCGCATTATACACTCACCAACATTTGCACACTTTATTTTGCTTGGCGAGAGATACATTGGTGGAAACCTTTTTGGGACAAAATACAATATAGTTATTATCTCTTAAAAAAACCCACATCTTGATACCGCATCAGACGTCAGAAAATCAGTTTATCATCTGAATTGCAATTTCACAGGGGTATTTGAGACTAGTGAGGAACATGCCTATAACTGCAGTATCTCGTAACCTATATAGATGAAAGGATAACGACGTAAATTGTTCCGGCGATAATAGTATACTATGCAGTGAATATAATACTTTGATGGATAACTCCCGTGAGATGCACATAAGATAATTGTTAAAGTACATGTATGTAATATACTTCTTGATTCGAAAGTGGCATATTGTATTTGTTGTCACCTTTGAATACTTTCTTTTACTTTCATTTACTTCAGTTCCTCGGTGTAAAACACACACACGTACACACACACACACACACACACACACACACACACACACACACACACACGTTAGTAACTAATCTCTGCGGTCTTGTCATGGTCGTACATGATATCCTTCAACAAAGGACAGGATCTGGCGTATGAACCGATAACGTTTAAACCACATGCAACGTATATATGTATTACCTTGTGACAGAACACAGATAATAACAACCTTGCTATGACCATTGATTTTAGGATAGATATCCACCTTGTGTAGAAACTTAGGACCTCAGTCGCTGACACATTGTAACCCGTAACCCATTGTAACTCGACATTCTCCACACCACGTACAAGTCAAGAGAACACCATTGTATCTCAATGCTCTTCGTGACAATTTGCACAAAGACTCGTTATGTTATTGCGACACCAGTCTTCTTCTATGTACATTGCAATCACCAGGACATATTCACGTAAACTTGTACCGCCACGATTACAATTCAACACCTCCTAAGAACATAATACGCACACGTCAATATCTAGGTGTCAGCTATATGGTTTCCCACTGTAAATTAAGTAATTAGACGACCAATGATGTCTGTGGCTTTTGAGATTGCATATTTAACCTGGCGTTATAGTGTTAATATGGGTCTTATCTCTAAGATCGTATAGTAATGTAGAGATATCAAGGAATGTGCATATCTTAATGTGATATCATAATAGCCCTAGTCGTCTGCATTGATTTGCACTCCGTAAACTCAACAAGCATTGAATACTTTCTAGATTTCCAATGTTATTCTATAGGCGAAGACCACACTTCTTCAGTGAACTACTAGTACTATATATAGTCAATACTGACCACTTTGCTCTGATTTCATGTCAGTGATTAGTAATGAAAAGATCACCTGATAACAGAGCTAAGTGAAATATATACTTGCCTATCTTGTTAAATATACTTGCTTATTTTGCTAAATACTTGCCCATAAATACTTGCCTATATTTTCAAATACTTGTCTTCATGCATATTGTTAAATACTTACCTACATTGTTAAATACTAGCTAAATACCTGCCTACATTGTTAAATACTTACCTACATTGTTAAATACTTGCTAAATACCTGTCTACATTGTTAAATGCTTACCTATATTGTTACATTGCCTATATTGTTAAATACTTGCCTATAATAGTACATACTTGCCAATTTGTTGCATACTTGCCTATATTGTTACATACTTGCCCATATTATTACATACTTGCCTATATTGTTACATTCATGTATATTTTGTTAAATACTTGCCCAATTTGTTGGTACGATGACATGCAAATTAAAATATTCGCTTATAAGAACACACGACGTGGTGCTCGCTACAGAACTGGGCCCGTATTCTCAAAACTTCTTAGCTAATAACTATTCTAATGCTGACCGCACACTAGCGATTTCCGTCGCCAACCGATCGTACAATATCTAGCATGTTTTCATGGTTTGAGCACCGCACACTAGGCGATCGAAATCCGACGCAAATCGGCGACGGAAATCGCTAGTATTAGTGAGAAAAGATATCTTCAAAAATTAACATAAGCAGATTCACGAAGCTCTTGTCCGGTAAGCGGCCATTGCTCCCTCCGCAGTGTATTAGTTATTTGCAAATATAGCGTTATGGTCTTTTAGTAGATAGGAAAGCTTCATGAAAGAATACCTAGATCTATTTCGAATTCAGCCACGACTGCATCAACTACCCCAAACGGTCGCGTAAGAGCTATTACATATCCATTAGAACTTTCAATGTCCATTGATGATTGCTGGAATCTGATGACATTTTTGAACTACTAGAATATGAAGGTCTGTCCATCATTGGCTTATGCGTCTTACTGTACCTTATATATGTTGGTGACTTTTATTGAAAAACTAGGTTGTAATGCTAAATTCCTCTCACAAAATATAAACGTATATGCCATTTTTTGGCCTTTAATACTTTCTGATTGGTGTAACGATCAAGGCCTCGATATCAAGGTAATTCCGTAGCGCTGATTGGTCCACGCACCTACTTCTTACACGATAAATCGCACATCCACTACTCGGATATTTTCAGATGATCATTGTGCGTCCCACGTGGTCAGGTTTCAAGGTTTCTTGTCCAAATGTCAGTTCGTGACTCACGTATCAATGTCAACGCTATTTCGCAGTACCTCTGCATATAGAACATTGATATGAGCGAAGTAAACCCAAGAACGACTATGATATCCGATTATGATAAACCATCGTCGTGTTGACAACCTATTGGACAAATTTGATTAGTATTTTCCACGTACCATCTCCTTTCTGTGTCTCAGTCGTTAAATACCGCAACATACGAGCTTCTTCAGAAACGTGCTATTATATAATTATTTCAAGCTATATATCCTATAATTACGTTCAATCCAATGCCTGAGAAACATGTTTTTATAACATTATTTAAAGCTATATATACCCACTGATTTGTGGACCTCCACTAGTACTAACCATGCATATGCATCATCCTGTACGAGAGTTCTAAGGGCAATAACATTGGTAACAGTTTGACGTACACATTCCATGTTTATGTGACTGCTATATAGAGCAATGACTTGGTGCTAATACCCACCGCGGGGGGAGGCCTATTACAGTGTATCTGTCTGCAACGTGAGTCGGTGCACAGAGATCTAGCCTTAATGAGTCTCCAACAATAGTCAATATTCCGTGATCTGTTACCGCTGGCAAATATATCGACCAGACAAATGGATTGACAAGACTACGAGTCAGGGAACAGATGACAATAAAACAATGCACTTTACATTGTATTTATATTTGAACACATTTGGAATAGAAGTAATGCATTAGTGAAAATGGATATTATGATGTAAGTAAAATACGAGTACGGTTTAAAATAGCCTTTGATGTAGAGGTATTAAGCATGAAACCTAATGTATTCTATACAGGTAATTCCCCTTTAAATTACATTACGAGAATGATGTAATTCCAACACGCCTACATCTACTATAATAGATTCAACGTAATGTATTGGTCTAGCTACCAGCTGGATATACTGTCGGTATCCGAGGGTTTCCGTGTTACAGATTACAACCACCGCCACGCATGCACTGTTCGTCACACAGATATAACATTAGAACAATTGCTTATGTGCCACTATACCTGAGATAGAATTTCAGAGACAGTGCCACCGTCTATTTAAGTATTACGGACACGACGCATTATGTGCACATCATATCCAGCATCATATGCACAATGTCAGAAAATAATGCCAATACCAGTGTCACAGTTATATCAGTGTCACAGTTAGTCCTACGGTGTATCATTGAAATAAGATCCGAAACTAACGCTCAAACTGATATAATTATATGACACTCGCTCCGTTACGGTCTCAGGTAATCGCCATACAAAATCTGTCAATTTCAACTCTAGACCGCAGCCAATCACAGCCTCGCCTAATAAAACTCCGAGTCATTTACAAACTTTCTGCACCGTTTACATGTTGTAAACCGGCCACTGATTGGCTAACACTGCCTAGCGCAAGCACATGACCGGAACGTTATGTGTGCGTTGAGGTGAGGTCAAAGGGCAATCTGAAATGCCGATTCCGTCAGATCTCAGCTGTGCTGAGACATTATTTTAATGAGATTGTATAAATCATCAATGAAAATTAACAAAAACCAGCAAGTAATAGCCGACAGTATTTATAAGAAGACATGTATCAGTGTATGCGTTATTTTTCCCTGGTAAATATGTCTAATTTTTTTTATTAATTATTAAAATGACAAATATTTTACTGTTGATAAATAAATAACAACTAGAGATAATTAATCATTATGGTCAGTTTACAGAATATAAATTATATAATCTCTAGTTATTATTACTTTTACATTGGACCTGACAAACTACTAGAACTAGCCAAAATACCAAATTATAAATATTTAATTTTCAACCAGTCCAAATTATCACCAATAGGATCTGTAAACTAGGGATTCGAATAACTAGCGCCTAAAGCGATAAATAAAAAATAAAAAATTTACAAAATAATCAATATGATCAAAATAATCAATATGATCAAAATAATCAATATGATCAAAATAATCAATATGATAACATGTCCCCCAAAGCCTAAGTACATGTGTATACGCAGGTATACATGTAGGGATTGAGATACTGAGCTACATGATCATCTCAAGATAAACAACTAGCATGACAATGCACCTTTTTGCTGATGTCAGGAATGGGATGTTTGTACTAGTGTGTAGTGGTGTATGACCTACAAACATGTATAAACACGTACTAGACTATACTACACTCCAGTACTACTACTACTAGAGTAGATCAGGGCTCCAGACTAACATTCTGAGTTACTTGCCCGCAGAGCAAGTCAGGGCAAGTAACAATGGCACCAAAGGTGCTAAATGTTAAAAAGTAGGTTGCCCGCAGTGCAATTTA
>JAUTBV010107798.1:0-14745 GCA_032361325.1 Lepetodrilus fucensis
AAACATGATCGCCGTAATCCCAAGAACAATCGTAGACAAGTAGGCGAGGACCACTCGCTGGATCCATAGTCCATCGACGCGATCGACACTACTAAGTGCGACCATTGCCGAAATACCGCCGACAATCACGAAAATGATTGGCAGGGGAAGTGTCGTATCCAACCAACCGAGAACACCGACGGACTCCCACAGAATTCCTCCCCACCGGAATACTGTCGCAAATCCACTTTCCATCCCGGGCTCTGGAAGCGAGCCGCCAGCTCCCGCCCCCGTACTCCGAATCTGCAACGAGTACCCAAACCAGAACACCGCCAGCAGTGTGGATACTGCCGCCGGAGCGAATGCCGGTATTAACAGCCGAGTCGTAGATCGCCAAGAACTGAGGCTCCGATGATGAGACAAGTGCACATACAGGGCCCCAAAGACCAGTAGGGCCCCAGCCCACAGGAAACCGAGTGGTCGACTCCAACCGAGCCACCCAACCCCATAGATGAATGTTCCAACCGTCCACCGATCCAGGGTCGTCGATGATCGGAACACAACCAATGCGGTCGCCACTGCAATCGCACCGCAGATCTCCGGACCACTCGGATTGATCGACACACTCATGAAGAGGGTCATGGGGGTTAGTGAGACAATCAGGAATGGCAGGACTTTAGGTACGCGACGGGATGCAACCACGAAGGCAGGAACCAGAATCGAGAGTGAAAGTAGGGTGCTTGCTAACCGTCCGAGGACACCTGCCGTCTCTCCACTGATCCCAATAGCCAAACTGCCACGGAGAATGGTCCCAATAACAAGATAGTACGGGGGTGGGTATCGAATGGTTGCGACCGGTTGGACGGTGGTGGTTCGTGGCCCTAGACAGCTAGCGGGGACATTCGGCTTGAACTGGTGGCAGTCAGGCGATGGCAACAGCCCAACCGGAGCCTCGATGATGACAAGGCACGATACTAAGGAGGTGTCACAGTCAGAGGGAAGATCAAATACCTCTTGCCCGGTCACTAGACCCCATGCATAGGCCATGTGCGATTGCTCATCAGGGCTGGTACCAACCGGGGAAGCAAACATCCAAGCCAGCAAAGCCGTGAGCAATGCAACCGCCCACACCGCAGCCGACTTCCCGTCTGACCGTTGTGCGCCGAGTCCAGAATCGTGCATCACTGAGCTGCTCCGAGGTGCATCGATTGAGTTCTCCATCGAGATCACCATAGTCGAGCTGCCAAGGTACGAAGCCGCAAAAGACCGAGAGCCAAGCCCATTGCCCGTGCATGGTCTGAACACCATTGCACAAAGAAGAACCGCCACCACAAAGATGAATCCGATGGTTGCCACGGCTGCCAGAATAGGTCAGTTATCCACAGGTATTTGAGATGCCAAATCTCAATTCACAGGATGTGGACAAGATTGTGGCGAGTAACCAATCTGTAATCAAACCGTCATATTATGACGAGCCCTAGATATTTGCCTAAGCAGCGGTGCTATCGGTACTGAGTAGCGGCAACAATCCCGCCCAAAACCAGGCCGAGACCACCGAGAAGATACCAATTTGTTGGGGCTCCCGGTAACAGGGTTACATAATTCAGCAGGATCATGAGGATCCCCGAAACCAAAAGAGCACCCATCAAGATTGGAACCCATTGGGGTGATGGCTGATAGCCATCAATAGGTGCGGTGGTACGAGGCGAAATCTCGCTGGCTTCGGCCCCTTCGGGACGTGTTCCCTTGGGAGTTACCCGACTCTTGTGCTTGTCCTGTCGAACCATCGAGCCAATCCTAGCGTATGTCCGGGTACGAAAACTGTCCAACAAGAGCAAGGTTAGGCTCTGGGGGTGGGTAGCCGAATCCTTGTCATCGACAACTACGACTCTTTTGTCTACAACCTGGTCCAGTACCTCGGCGAACTTGGAGCCGAGCCCCTAGTTGTGCGAAACGACGAATACACCGTGGACGAACTAGCCGAGCTTGATCCCGACGGGGTACTCGTTTCGCCGGGACCGGGCCGCCCCGAGGATGCAGGAGTGTCGCTGGCAGCAATTTCCACCTTCGCCGGTAGCAAACCGGTCTTTGGCGTCTGTTTGGGACACCAGTGCCTGGGCCAGCTTTACGGCGCCGACGTGGTCAGAGCACCCCAACTCATGCACGGCAAGACCTCAATGATTCATCACCAGGGAACCGGCGTATTTCGAGATCTGGCAAATCCAGTGGAGGCCACCCGTTACCACTCCCTTATCGTCGACCGCGACAGCCTGCCCGACACCCTGGAGATAACGGCGGAGACACCAGATGGCATCATCATGGGTCTGCGGCACCGCCAGCTTGACATTGAAGGCGTGCAGTTCCACCCCGAATCGGTACTCACAGTTGCTGGCAAGGACCTGCTTGCCAACTTCCTTAGACGCTGCTCTTAGCCGCCCTCGGCGGCGGTGGTCGTCGTCGTTGACTCCGTCGTTGTTGGAGTTGTCGTTGTTGTTGTTGGGGGTTCCACAGGCTTACCAACATTGATCGTCACCGGGGTTCCGACCTCTTGATTCGTGTTAGGAAGCGGGTCCTGGGAGATCACCTTGCCAGCCTCGGGGGCGTCGGGCAGAACATCGACAAAGACGACAACGACCTCAAATCCCTTGGTCTGGATGGCCTGCTCGGCGGCTTGTTGGGTCAGTCCAACCACAATCGGAACCAACGCAGTCTCGGGGCCATCAGAAACGTAGAGCAGGACCTTACGATCCCTCGAAACCAGCGTGCCAGCGGGAGGATCCGTGCGAATAACTAGACCCTTCGCCACATCCGAAGATGGTTCAAGAATGATGTCGGGGTTGGGCAGTCCGGCCTGACCCAACAAGTTGCTGGCTTCTCCATTAGTCCTGCCTGCAACCTCGGGAACCTCGATCTGGGCGGGACCGGTAGAAATGGTGATAGTAATGAGCGTATTGGCATTGACGTCCTGATTCGGTTGAGGCGACATACCGATGACGATTCCCTCGTCGTAGTCATTACTGGCCTCCCGGATCCGATCCACTCGGAGACCAATCTCGTTGAGCTTCTGTTGGGCTTCCGCTTCGGACAGGCCAGTCACGTTGGGCAGTAGGACGGTTTGTGATGCCTTGCTGATCTTGATGAGAACGACGGAACCCTCGGCCAGCTCGGTCCCCTCGGACGGATCCTGGGCAAACACCAGACCCGGTTCGGTGTCGGCGTTGTCCTCAAAGACCGCATTGGGTTGTAGCCCCGCGTCAATCAGATCGCGCTCGGCATCGGACTGACTGGACCCCAACACACCGGGTGTGGTCACCACCACCGCCCCCGGGTCGATGGAACCATCATCACCACCAAAGACGTTCACGATGTACAAGATCAAGCCAGCCAAAGCGATCAGCAAAACCGCCAACAAGGCTAGGAACACCCCATTGCGGCGCGGCGGCTCATAGTACTCCTCAGCCGGAGTTTCTTGTTGGGCTGCCACCGTTGCTGGCAATGCGCGGGTGGTGTCAATAACGGCTCGACCAGCGTCATCGTGCTGTTGTTGTACCTGAGCGGCCGTGTCCTGTTCCACCACGACTCCGGCGGTCGGCACACCGGTCAGCGGTTGGCCCTCACGGAATCGGCGCAAATCGGCTCGAACATCTTCGGCCGAGGCGTAACGCTGATCGGGATTCTTGGCCAGGAGGCGAGCGATAATTCCCTCCAACGACTTAGGAATCGCTGGATTGATGGATGTTGGGCGGGGCGGAGCCTCTTGCACGTGCTTGTAGGCAATGGCTACCGGCGAGTCACCAAGAAAGGGGGGCGTACCGGTGATCATTTCGAACAGAACCACGCCGAGCGAATACAGGTCACTTCGTGGGTCGACGTTCTTGCCTTGAGCTTGTTCCGGAGAGAAGTAAGTTGCGGTCCCCATGACCGAACCCGTTTGGGTGAGATCATCTCCCCCGCCAAAGGCTCGTGCGATACCAAAGTCGGTCACCTTGACCTGACCGGTTGGGGTGATCAAGATATTGCCCGGCTTTACATCACGGTGAACGGTGCCGTTGCGGTGAGCAAATCCAAGCGCAGCGGCAACATCGGTGGAGATTTCCGCCGACCGATCGGGGTGAAGGGTTCCCTCGGCCCGAATGATTTCGGCCAGGCTTCGTCCTTCCACGTACTCCATGACAATGAAATACGTGTTGTCGTGCTCGCCCCAGTCATAGACGGCAACGATGCTTGGATGATTGAGGTTGGCGGCGGCCTGAGCCTCGCGTCGGAACCTCTCAACGAAGGTCGGCTCGGCCGCGAACTGAGGGAAGAGAACCTTGACCGCCACCGGACGATCAAGCAGTTGATCCCTCGCCAGAAAGACATCGGCCATACCCCCACGCGCCAGTCGGCGGTGGAGTTCGTATCGACCATTGAGGACCGGGCGGGCGGCAGGCGAATCGGACACAGCATGAAGAGGTTAGTGATAACCCAAGAAGAAAGGGCGCGCCCTGCCAGTTTGCTAGGAAACTCCACTCATCCCCGAAGGCCACTTCCCGAGAATCCAAGGTCAGTTTTCGGCGTAGAACGCCTCGATCATTCGCTGGACAATCGGACCCGCAACCCGTCCACCGGTCTGTTCTGGGTTGGCATCGTTGGCCTCCACCAAGACAGCAATGACAAGATCGGACTCACCAGCAAGAGGCCCAGAGAAGGCAACCATCCAAGCATGAGATTTCGCCGGGAGTGTTCCCAGCTGGGCGGTCCCTGTCTTGGCCCCTACCGTAAGGTCCGGGAACTGGATCATCCTTGCGGTGCCGTTCTCTACCACATTGATCATGGCCGTTTGAAGGTCGGCGGCCACAACAGAGGAGATGGGTTGTTGCCAAACCGAGGGATCGGACTGGTCGACCACATCACCCTTCTTGTTGCGAACCTCGGTCACGACCCGCGGCGCCATCATCTGTCCATCGTTGGCAATGGCGGCACCAACCAACGCCATCTGCAAGGGAGTGGCGGCAACATCAAACTGGCCGATGGAAGCCTGAGCCAGAGCCGCGGTGTTTTCATACACACCGGCAGGAATCTCCAACGACGGGCTGCGGACCTCAACCCCATAATCGGTCGGGAAGCGGCTGGCCACCGCCCCGGGTAGATCGAGCGGCGGCACGGTATTGAACCCGTAGGCCTGAGCTTGATCCACCATCCGACTCGGCCCAAGCAACTCTGCCCCGATACGAGCAAAACCAACATTGCACGATGCGGTCAACAGTTCCAGCAGATCCCCACCACAAGACTGGCCACCGAAGTTGGTGATGGCATGGCTCGTGCCGGGAGCCACATATTCCGATTCAACGTCAAAAACCGGCCGGGTCAGAGTGAGGACGTTGGACTGCAGGGCAGCCGAAGCCGTCACCAGTTTGAAGGTCGAACCGGGAAAGTAGATATCGCGGTAGGACGATGCTCGCAGGGGACTCGCTTCATCCGCCAGGAGATCGGAATAGGCCTGGTTGACGGCTGTGCCATCTTGAGATGCCAGAAGGTTAGGATCAAAAGAAGGGTTGGACCAGAGGGCCAGAACCTCACCGGTATTTGGATCAAGTGCCACCACTGACCCTCGTTGATCACCCAGTGCGTCTCTGGCAATACTCTTGAGATCGTGGCGCAGGGACAAAACGACCTGGCCGGTGGAATCCGAATCGTTCAACAGGTTCGAGAGGCCATCCAACTGTAGAGCGGGCGTTCGACCCACCAGTTCATCGTTGTAGCTGCGCTCAATCCCGGTGGCCCCAATATTGAAGGACAAGAAACCGGTGACGTGGGCGAAGAGTTCTCCCTCCGGGTACTGCCTCTGGAAGGCAAAAGCCCCGTCGCTGGGTACCGAGCGGGCCACCACCACATGGTCGGCGGTGGAGATCAGACCCCGAGGCCGGGCGAAGTCTCGCTGAATGGTTCGGGTGTTGGCCGGATTCTCCCTTAGTTCGGTGTTGCTAAATACTTGGATCCGGTTCAGCTGCACAAACAAGAGGCTGAAGCAACCGAGTAGAACAATGAGAACATGACGAAGGTTGCGATCGATCATGACGGCTTGTCCGGAGTGTTCGCCCGGTGAGAGATTTGGACCAGTAGGCCGAGGATCAGATAGTTGGAGATGAGTGAGGACCCTCCGTAGCTAACGAAGGGCAGGGTCACCCCCGTCAGCGGCATGACCCTCAGGATGCCACCAATAATCACGAAGGTTTGAAACCCGAGCAGGGCGGTGAGCCCACCGGACAGGAGCTTCTCAAAATTGCTGCGGGCCTGGTTGGCTACCCGGAAGCCGGCACCAACAAAGAGAAGGAAAGTGACCAGTACCGCCGTCGTTCCGAGCAGTCCGAGCTCCTCACCAATGGCGGCAAAGATCATATCGGTGGCAGCGAAGGGGATTTTGCCCGGTGCCCCAAGGCCCAGACCGGTACCCGTTAGGCCACCATCGGCCATGGCGAAGGAAGCCTCAACGATCTGGTAGCCCGCACCCTTCGGATCAGCAAATGGGTCGAGCCAGATGTCCACCCGGCGTTGGACATGGCTGAAGTAGCGATGCGAGCCAGCAGCACCGATGGAGAACAGAAATAGTCCTACCACCACGTAGGCGGACCGTCCGGTAGCGGAGTAGAGCATCACGATGAACAGGGTGAAGAAGAGCAAGGACGACCCAAGGTCTCGCTCGGCCACCATCACCACCAGGGCGACACCCCAGGCCAGCAGGAGGGGACCAAGGTGTTTGATATCGGGGAGGTGGAGTGGGCCAAGTCGGCGGGTACTGATGGTCAGCAGTTCGCGCTTGTCCACCAGAAACCCGGCGAGGAAGGCGGCGAGCACAACCTTGGCAAACTCACCCGGCTGGATGCTAAAGGAGCCAATTCTTAGCCAGATCCTGGCCCCATTGATGTTGACCCCCAGCGGGGTCAGCGGCAGTAGCAACATGACCACCCCGAGGAGTGCCAGGGTGTAGCGATAGGGCTCGAGACGACGCACGTCGGGCAAGAAGATGAGGATGGCCGAGAAGCCAGCCAAACCAATGAACGTCCAGGCGGCCTGGCTGTCGGCCAGGGCGGGGTCGAGTCGGGCGATGATGACGTAGCCGAGCCCATTGAGCAGTGCTGCCAGCGGCAAGAGCAGGCCATCAGCGGCGGGCGCATAGCGTCGGACGACGAGGTGAGTAGCCAGAAGCATTGCAACCACCATGGCCAGGAAGGGCACGATGTTAGCAGGCAGGACGGCGTTCCTTCCCAGGCTGGTCAGGCCATAGGCGGCAACCGTGATGATCGAGCCCAATACCAAGAGCCCAAGTTCGACAGTGCGTGGTCGCACGATCAGCCGCCGGATGCCTGAGTGCTGTCCTGTTCCAGGTTCTCTACGAAGTCCTTGGCCTCGTCCAGGGATGGCCAAGGGGTTTGGCTGGTCAGGTGCTCCTGTGACGTTCCGTTGAGGTCTGAGACGCTGATGCCGGTGGCTTCAACCGGAGATGGGTCATACCATAGGAACCCACCGGGGCGACCCTGCAGGATGACCACCTCTCCGTCGATGTCATCGGCATACCAGGACGACCTGGCGTACCACGAACTGCTGACGGTGGCTAGGAGGGCAACTCCAAGTACGCCGGTGCCAAGGAGTATTGATCGCAGGGGTAAATACCACCTTCTCTTTTTTGGCGGCGGAACCATCGGAGGGTGCGGCATTGATTCGTCAGGCCGAGAGCCTTCATCTGGTTCGGATACGCCGCGGTGTTCCTTCTGACCAGCTCTGTTCTGTTCGGGCGATCGATCCGACTGGTTTTCTCCAATGACCTGGTTCTCCCCGATGACGGAGAGGAGACGGTCCAGACCGGCCTGGTTCGTTGTTGATGTTGTTGATGCCGACTGGTCCGAAGCAGGCTCGGCTCCATCGACAATGTCGATGACGGCGACCGTGACATTGTCTCTGCCTCCTCCACTAACGGCGGCAGTTACCAACTCATCCGCAGCATCGCCACAGTCGGGGAAGCGTTCGAGAATGGCGGCAATCTCCTGATCGTCAACCTCGTTACTAAGGCCATCAGAACACAACACATAGCGATCCCCGACTTCAACATCGATCTGGAACAGGTCAACATCGACCTCTTCCCCGATACCAAGAACCCTGGTGACAATGTTTCGTTGAGGATGGACTTTGGCTTCTTCCTCGGTCAACCGGCCCGAGCGAATCAGGTCTTCAACCAGGGAGTGATCCTCGGTTACTTGACGAAAAACACCATCTCGGTATTGATAGCCACGCGAGTCTCCCACATTGATCAGGCTCATCACAGCCGTCTCGTTGTCGACGACTGCAGCCACGATTGTTGTACCCATGCCCCGCAGCTCAGGGGCGAGAGCGACGGAGAAAATCCGCTCGTTGGCAACCTGGACTACCCGTATGAGACGTTCGGCCGAAATGGTGCCCCGAACCCCGCTAAGTTCGGCGATGGCCAAGGCCGCCGCCTTATCTCCGCCAACGTGACCACCCATTCCATCGGCAACCGCCGTTAGCTGACCAGAGACGAGGGCTCGATCCTGGTTGGTGTCGCGGACCCGCCCAACATGGGTGGAAGCGGCATTCTGTATCCGAATCATCGGAGCTCCATGATGGTGCTACCGACCTGGATATGGTCACCGGGACTCACGATTACGGGAGCGGTGACACGTTTGCGATTCAAGTAGGTTCCGTTGGTCGAGCCAAGGTCCTCAACAATTATTCCGTGCTCTCCAATGGAGACCCGGGCGTGGAGTTGGGAGATGTAGGTGTCATCCAGCGTGATCTCACAACCGGCCGCTCGCCCGATAGTCAACTCGCCGTTTACCACGAAACTCGATCCTGCTGATTCGACCGGTTCCAGAAAGACGAGGCTAGAGACAGGTGGAGACTTGACCTTTGTGCGCCGCCTTCCATGTTGTGTTGCTGGGGCCTGCTTGGGGGTCGTTGTGCGTGGCTTGGCCACATCCCGCTTCGCTGGAGCCTTGGCTCCGTGCCATGTCGCCTGGAGTACACGAAGGAAGAAGAGATAGAGCAGCGCCAGGAGGCACCAGCGGAGGAGAGTGAAGAGAGCATCAGGCACGTATAGGACACAGTACAAAGACATTGGACCCAGAGTGCGTCCTTGGCCACAAGTTGCTGGATTGGAGCACGCTCACTAGAGGAGTCGGAACGTCAGAGTGATGGTTCCAAAGGTCAGTTCATCACCATCTCGGAGTACCTGGCGTTCAACTTTGACACCATTGACTCGGCTCCCATTGGTTGATCCCAGATCGACCAGGGCGTAGGAGTCACCATCGGGTTGGAGTTCGGCGTGGTGTCGTGAGGCGTTGGGGTCATTCAAGACCACGGTGCTCTCGGTTAGTCGTCCGATGGTGGCAATGCCTCGTCCAAGAGCAAGTTCGGAGCCGTCCGGCAGCTCAAGGAACACGGGACTGGAGGCCTCAGCCGACTCATCAAAGCTGGCCCTGACCCGAAAGACGCCAACTCGGAGATCAGGGTCGGCTTCGAAGTCGACACCGACACGGCCGAGGAATAGAAGATCTTGTTCTTGGGCGTGCTCACGAACCGTCCCCGCCAACTCCCGGACCAAGGACTCCTGGATACTGAAAAAGCGTTGGTGATCATCCAGAGCCAGTCGAATCGTGAAACGGTTGGGGGCAATACGGCGGCCACGAACATCGATGGTTCGGTTGGCGTCGACTTCTCGAATGAGCTTGCGGCCGACCTCGACCGGTTGCAGACCCGATTTGAAGGCGCGGGAGAAGATGCCTTCGACCATCCGTTCTAAGCGATCCTCGAACCCTCGTAGAGCCATGACGCCTCAGACTACCTCTCTCACTAGGTTGGGTGGGGTCAGAACGGCGCCCCGGTCCGGTAAGGAGAAAGGCGGCGCACTGCGCGCTGTTGGCCGCTACCATCAACTGCTCCACTCAGCGCGAGTGGCGGAATTGGCAGACGCGCAGGATTCAGGTTCCTGTGTCTTAACAGACGTGAGGGTTCAAGTCCCTCCTCGCGCACTACACATATCTCGCATCGACGGGTCTCATCCCGACAGTAGGAAGCGCAAGCTATGCCCGCCGAACACGAGAACGTCGACCGGCTCAATGAACTCTTCCGGGGTGATCCTTTCATCGAGTTCCTCGGCGCGGAGGTTGTTGGCTGGGACGGGGGTAGCGCGACGATACGGGTAGCCGCAGGGACCAAGCACCACAATTTCGCCGGCGGTGTCCATGGCGGTTTTCTGTTCTCCGGTCTAGATATTGCCCTGTCGATCGCGTCGAACTCGTGGGGACGGATGGCGGTGGCGGTATCGGTTGATGTTCACTACCTTGCTGCGGCTCCAGCGGGAGAAGTACTCGACTTCATCGCCACTGAGGTGAGCCGGGGCCGCAATATGGCGACCTATGCGCTGGAGGTTCGACGCCAGGACAAGCTCTACGCCACCGCAACCGGCACCACGTTTCGCACTGACAACTGGCACTTCGACTCTGTGGCTTGGACCGACCGTTGGCGGAGCAATCACTAGGGTTTGGCCCAGCGAGAGTGACTCATGGCGGCTCGGAGGTCTTAGGCCGATCGACCAGAGAAAGAGGTCGAGGCCCAGAACCCTCTGCTCGGTCAATAGCATTGGAGAAAGTTCCAATCCAACCCATGCTTATCCAATCGATTTGATGTTTGGCCAATTACTTGCTAGCGTCTAACACAATGAAGCAACGGCAAGAGGCCACGGCGGAGCAAGCCAAGGCCATAGCGAACCCCCTGCGGCTGCAAATACTGCGCTTGTGCAACGACCGGGAGTGGACAAACAAGGAACTTGCCGACCGCCTGGATCGCGATCCATCAACGGTGCTGTATCACCTGCGACTTCTAGTCAAAGCCAGGCTGATTGAGCCCACGGATGTTCGCCAAGGAGCAAGCGGGGCGTACGAAAAGCCCTACCGATCCACCGGACTGTCTTGGCACCTGGACTTGAAGAAGCCCATTGAGGTTGTCGACACCGAGCCGCCCATCCTCACTGCCTTTCGTCGGGAACTAGGCGAAGCGGGAAATGACTCTCTCACCGAACTCAACCGTTTCCACCTGCACCTCAACGAACTCGACGCCAAGAGATTCGCCCATCGGTTCGTCGACTTGATCAACGAATTCATCGCCAACGATGACGGCAGGCGATTGGCCGGAGCACCTGGCCACGGCGGCATCATGGTGATACATCGCCTCAGCGCCGAACAGGAAGATCGAGCCTGAGGCCAGGGGTTCACACTACCGAAGATGAGGGACCAACATGCTGGGAACCCAGACAGTCTTGGCTTCAGCTCAGACCTGTTGGACTGGGGGCAGCAGGGCTCCAAACACGCTGGCGCCATCAGCGCACGGAAGTCTCCACCCCACTCGCCGGGTTAGTCATCGAGACGTTCGCCGCCATCGACCGCCATTTCAAAGTCGACCCAATAGATCAGCCAAGGAACTCCCCCAATGAGTACGCCAAGACCACCAAAGCCAGAAACCCTCCGCTTCGTGGGTAGCCGAGGCCACGAACTGGCTGGCGTCCTGCACATGCCAGCGGGTCCGGCCAAGGGCAGTGTGCTCATGGCCCATTGTTTCACCTGCTCCAAAGACCTGCACACCATGACTCGCCTGGCCAAAGGGTTGGCCGAAGCAGGCTACGCCGCCCTCCGGTTCGACTTCACCGGGCTTGGTGACTCTGGTGGCGACTTCGCCCAGAAGACCGTCAGCGGCAACGTGTCGGACCTGGTTCGGGCGGCAACCATCCTGATCGAGCGGAGCTACAGGCCCTGCGGGCTGATCGGCCACAGTCTTGGTGGTGCGGCCTCGGTTCTGGCCGCCCACAAGCTTAAGACTGTTCGCTCCCTGGTCACCATCGGGGCCCCCAGCGACGTCAACCACATCCGCCATCTCATCAGCCCCTGTCCCAGCGGCGACGGATCCAGCGAGGTCAACCTGGGCGGCCGAGTCTTCTCCCTCGATAAAGACTTCGTAGATGACCTGGACAACCACGACGTGTTAGCACGGGCAGCCGAGCTCAACCGGCCCTACCTGATCTTCCACGTCCAAGACGACGAAGTTGTCGAGTTTGCTCAGGGCGAGAAGATGTACGCCGCTGCCAGTGAACCCAAGAAGTTCCACGCACCCGAAACCGGTGGGCACCTTCTCGGTCCAAGGCCAGCAGCCGAGGATGCCCTCACCACCATCGTCCAATGGTTTGACGAAACCCTCTAGCCCGCGGCTGCCTTGGTGCCTACGCCAACCAACCAGCGGCCGACCAATTCAACCTGGATATCAACCAGGCCAGCTTCGCTCATGATGCGGCTCATGTCCTCGGCCTGAAAGGCCTGGTCATGCCCCTTCAGTCCGGCCACAGCCTTGGATGAGGGCTCGATATTCAGATCGCTCACCACCACCCTGCCGCCGGGGCGAACCACCCGCGCCAGCTCATTGCAGGCCCCCTGAGGATCATCCAGATGGTGCCAAACGGCGGCACTCAAGCCACGATCAACCGAACCATCTCCCAGTTCGAGGTGCAGGCCGTCGGCGTGAACAATCTGGATCCGATCCGCCAGGCCCTCTTTCTTGGCGTTCTTCCGCAACTGATCCAACATCTCGGTCGAGACATCAACGGCAATGACCTCACCCTTTGGAAGCTCCTTGGCCATTAGCAGACTGTGGAAGCCCGACCCGCACCCGGCATCCAGCACCGTCTCATCTCCCGACAACCGCAAGAACTCCATCAGCCTTTCCTCGGGCTTGCCCATCTTCCACTCAAGAACCCGGCGAAAGGGGCTGGTCAGAAACCAGGCAGCCACTCGTCCTTTTCGACCCGAAAACTCCTCGTGACTCAACCCGGTCGATTGGGCTAAGTCAACCGATTCGCCAGGTTCGCCCTCTACTGGGATCGGATCCTGACCAACAGCACGCTGCACCATCGGAAGGAACTCATTGAGGGGCACGCGATGTACCTTCGCTGCCCGCTTGACCGTGAGCAGCCGACCCACCGTCTTTCTGAGCGCCAGGCCCCCAACTCGGCTGACACCAAATGCCTCCATCACTTCAGCAATATCGCCGTATTCGGTCAGAATGTCCGAGACACGGGTCTCCTCGGTAATCATCAATTTGGCGTCACTCATCGGGCCCTCCATGGTCACTTCGAGTCTATAGCCAGGTTATTGAGACGAACAGGCCTAGTTTTGAGATGAAACAACTAACTTTCCGAGACTCAACCCGGGGCTCCATCTTGCTAGACAAGTTTGACGACATACGACTGCGCGACCTGATCTTCTTTGACCGTCTGGTCGAACTCGGTACCATCACCGCAACAGCCCAGGATCTGCAAATCCCCAAACCCACGGCAAGCCGGTGGCTGGCATCCTTGGAGAACAAGGTCGATCATCAGCTCATGGTTCGCGGTTCCCGACAACTGACCCTGACCGCCCGGGGTGAATCCTTCCTTCGCCAGATTCAACCCCTCCTGGCCGGAACACGCACCCTCCGAGCCAGTATCAATGACAACCGGCCCCAGGGCACCCTTCGGGTGTCCGTTCCCATCCCCTTAAGACGGCTCGTCGGCGGATCGGTCATCAGTGAGTTCCGCCGCCAACTCCCCGGAGTGCGATTGGAAGTCCTTATCCAGAATGAAGCCGTCGACATGGTACGCGATCGGGTGGATATGGCTATCCGCCGAGGGCCCGTACCCGATTCCTCCCTAACCGTGCACCATCTGGCCAAGGTCCCTCTTTGGCTCTACGGCGGCACCCAAGCTTCCGGCGCAGGCTCCGATGCCGGTGCCCTTATCGCCGCACCCGGCGACGAGGCCCTCCTCCGGCCGACCCTGCCTGGGCTGCTTCCCGCAGCGGCCGTGGTGGATGACCGAACGTCGGTTCGAGATGCCTTGTTGGAAGGGATCGGGGTTGGCGTTCTTCCCGCTTTTCTTGGTGAGCAACCCAGAGCCAGGGGGGATCTTCTGCGCCTGGGAGACGGACCGCTCTCGACCCTTCAGATTGAGGCGGTGTTTCTTCCCGAGCAGAGTGCCGACGTTCGGATCCGGTCGCTGTTGGAGCTGATCGAGGTCGAGCTGAGAGAACTCCTCGGCATGAAGTGAACTCAGAGTCGTCGTCTGTTTCAGAGCACTCGGTTACTCCAAGTTGGTGAATCCCTCTCGCGGTCCCTAGTCTGCTGGCGGGATCTTCGGGGGCGACTCGAAACATGACCGAGACCAGTTGTGTATCGAATCGACCTTGGGGGAACAGTTGTGACCGAGAGTGATGAGAGACGCCGGTCCTTGCTGGTAGCAGGTATGGCGGTACTGACCGTCGCTATCGGAGCCTGGTTCCTGCTTAGTGGCCGCTCGGGGTCCAGCAACGAGAACCTCGGCCCGGCCGAAGCCACCGGAGATCTCAACGGTAAGTACCGCTGCCAACGGGTTGGCTATGTCTGTTCCTGGAATGAAGCTGACGAGGCTGCAATAACCCGAACCGAAGATGTCTTCGCCCAAGCCCAGGCTCTGGTCAACCAAGCCGAAAGCCCCGAAGAGGCCATCAATACGGTGTCGGCCTTCCTTCAAGAACAATCGGATGTGGTCGAGATCATCCCCGATGATCTGCTCTGGACCTCGGTCATGTGGCGAATCGAGGGTGCTCCCCCCTCGGTGGTCTTCACCGTGTTGGCCGCTCCTCTTGGCGAACCCGAGCCCTATGACGGCCCTAACTACGACAAGGAGACAGCTGCCCCGGTGGCAGAGACTCT
>JAUTBV010107809.1:0-14743 GCA_032361325.1 Lepetodrilus fucensis
CGGATGTTGCGGGTTTCCTCCTGCCCTAAACTGACAAGTCGTGATATTAGTGAAAGATTCTAGAAAGCCACTTTAAACACCAATTTAAACATTTTTAAAAATTAAAATAAAATGGGTCTATTCCACTTTGACTGCTCATGCCATTGCCTTGCATGATGTCACACTTGCTGTTCGTTATGTCACACTTGTTCGTTATCACACACTTGCCATATGGCATGTCACACTTCGTGTAACTGCATCTCTACTTATGAAAAAAATGCAAATTTGATTAAATATTGATTATTACTATTTCAAAGGTCCTTATACTATTATATGTCGAAATACATTGTTATGAATGTATAAATAGAGACTGATATTGTATTGTATGTTCTCATATCTAGGTCACCATAATGTGAATTTTGAGAATAAACATCTTGTACTGTAAGGCACAGACAGACAGAAGGACTAGTGACGTAGCTTCGACTAACACTAGTAACAGTAATATAATAACATGTACATTGAGTTGTGTCACGGAACGCAACTGTTGCACAACGGATCAATTGCGAGTGTGTGTATCAGGATTACACTGTATTATAATATATGGTATGCATAGCATTAGCTTACGTGCAACTACGGTATGCTCACTGTCGCTACCTGCATCATGGCGCACGTCTTCTACTGGAGACAAATACCACCAGAACTGGCAGTGATTAGAATTAACATGATTAAAGCTAACAGGCCATGCATTAAACTCTCGTTGACTCGTTCGCTTTCCTTATAAATTATTTGCCTGTCAACTGTTCTTCTTTGGTACGCGGCGATCATGTTGATTGTCGAAATTGATTTAATGAATGTTGAGGGAAATCAGCGTAGTTTGGAAACATGTTGTGTGTATCGCTTTCTGTCATCTCATTCACTATGTATTCCAATCAATACTCTGGTATCCAAATGTCCTACTTAAAGTAATAGTTGTTAATGAGGAGCCTGAAGGTTCAACTGCACAGTCGGCGGGTAGCCACTGTAACCATGGTGACGGCATTACGCAGTCTCGGGGTACCCGTTAGGGACCTTTAACATAACACAGGCTCAAATATCAAGTGAAAGAAAGTATTGCTGCGTTTTTAAAGTTATAAAGTTAACTTTAGAATGAACTGGAGGTAACATAATACTGAGTATTCGATCCATGTGTCTCTCCAGTATGTCATTTCGGTTACTTTTAAAAGTCGTTATACCCTGGAAAAGGGAATTAACTTTATATCTGAGTATTTCACTCACATTACTTGGGTGAACTTTTCGCCCGACCTGAAACATCGGTCCCAAGTGGGAACACGTTTTATGTCACGTGACAGCTTGACCTGCATTAGTATGACTCTGAAATAGGATTCTACCTTGAACACATTGTACTGACATGTGTAGTTAGCGCCATTAACACGTTATCGTTGATAAACCTACACCAGGGCATATCAAAATAGGCTGATAACTGACTTGTTATGATAATCTAAGAAAGTTGTATACTGGTGTGAATTAAGCAATCTTGCTTTATGTATATTTTTTAAATTGTAACTGTATAGATAGTAAAGTAGCTCGGAGTGACTAAGGTATTTAATAGCAGGACAAATCGTTATTCTGTTGCGTGATATTGTTCTAGCATTACGCAGGCGAGTTGCCATCTTGCATGTCTAACAGCCAACAATCAGTGTAGAATGTCGGTTGAGAAAACATTGGAAGATAAATTCTTCCAGTTCAATACTAAGTTGTGTCGTCTTCCTTCCCTCATGGGTTACATTCATCGAGGACTTTGACAAGTAACGTTGATAAATGAATCGCAAGTTTGATAAGGTTAGCCCCTGAGGTGACGAGGGTATTCGCCCAAGTCTATGTAGTCAGATAGTAAGCCGATTAAACATAGCCTGAGATTGGATCATCTGGTCGAAACATGGTTATGAAGTCCCTTTCACTTCCCAAGGGAGCCAATGTTCTCGCAAAGGCGCCATTTAAGGCCTAAACTCATACCATTGTATTTCCGTACAGGCTCTTTCGCTATTTTGTCTACCGCTACGGATTTTGCAAAGGATAGTTTTAAAATAATATTTCCGCAGCAATGTCGGTATAGAAAGGTCACCACGTGATACTTCTCCAACATTTCACTATGGATGAGTATGTTTTTTTTCCGTTAGTCTTTCTTTACATACTATATTACGACTAAGACTAGCGAGCTTCCGTGTCCTATAGGCAACGGAATAAGTATAAGTAACATTTCACTATCAATGAGTATGTTTTTTTTCCGTTAGTCTTTCTTTACATACTATATTACGACTAAGTCTAGCGAGCTTCCATGTCCTATAGGCATTCCAGATATGTATGGTTTCACAGATTAAATATTGGTCCAGACTAATTAATAGAAGCAGTATCTACAAAACAATACCAATATCTTACACATTCTCGGGTTTATTGCATGCCTAAACTCGGCCGTGACATTTCTACAAATGGAGTCATGGAAGGGATATTGGAAGCGTTTGATAACGGGCAATACTTCTATTAGCAATTCAAATAGCGTCTCCGCTGACAAATCGGTGATACATCTCGGTACAATCTACTCCGATGGAGTTGCTTTACAGTCGTTTAGTGATCAGGCTGGTCGAGTCATTAAAACCTTAAACTGGACACGACTAATCTCCTAGCTGCCGCAATTGTATGCCACTACGTCAGACAGACGGACTGGACATCTGAAAGTCAAATCGCCTGTTCTGATTGCTGGAATTGTCAGTCGCAAATGATTGCATTAATAAGTCGAGTCTATGCGCGCCCAGGAACATATTCCCTGCAGCTTGGTTCGGGTTCACGGGTACAGATCTAAAGCTTGTCTCTATCAGCCGTTTGCAGATGCACGTGGCAGATGCAACTGCCGGAAGTGCTATCGCGGTGCGTTGTGGGTCGTTCTGGAAACCTGGCTGGATTCAGTGTCCGTGTTGCAGATCAAGCTGCAGTCCATCAGTATGTATTTACATGCCGCCATCTTCATACGGACTGTCCATCTTTCGTGGCGAATTATCTTTTACGGTTGTGCATCGATCTGGGCTAGTAATTAACACTGGTATTCTGGCAACATGCAAATACTGGTGGCAGCACAATGCTTAGATTAATTGATTTGACATATGATCGGCCCCCAGTCTCAAGTCCGACTTAGTTTAGACTTAGGACAGACTTATGCCAGTCTCGGTACCGCTGATCTGCCACTCAGGTCCGGTGTCAGCCTATTCAGGAGTCATTATCTATAATTTCGCATCACCTCTCTTCGTTCCATATTCCACGTATCGGAGAGTAGTGCGGTGAAGACCCTAATCAGAAGACATTCCCACCATACGCCCGAGGAACTCGGCCTTTATCATATCAAGTAGCGGTGTTCCTGAAGAACTAAAAGCACTACTAATCTGATGCTACTTCTTCTCTGCTACATCACATTCTATTAGAAACAAAAACTCCGCGTTGCGTCATAACCCGCAGCAGCGTCGACCGCGACAATGCCGACACTGCATAAATCCTTCAGCCCAGTTGTAGCGAATGATAAGATCAATTACCGCGTATATTAATGCCATTTGATCGGTAGAACACGCTGGACTTATTAGAGAACGATTGATCCCAGATTTGTTGTAGATATACCCGGCACGGTTCGTGTTCTGGAGGCACACAGAAGCCATATTGAGACTGTCGTGTTCGATGTCATTTGAGACGCTGATAATACCGTCGTCTTGTACCGTCCTGACAACCCCAATACTCATCCATCCCTCGCATGGTATTCATGTCCTTATTCGGGGCTCTATTTGGAGTCTGGTGGGGCCCATTTCAAGCATAATTGAATTCCGTGGATGATCTTAGAGCTCAAAGAACCCTTTTACTCTGCCCAATAACCGTGCTTAATGGTTGCAAGTGGTTAATGGGGACGTGTCACGTGGTTTTCTCGTTTAGGATATGGTTAGTAGCGTTCAGATGATTTTATTAAATAATACTTAAATAGATTTTCTATATTCATTGTTCTCTAGCGTGTTTCCATTACCAGTGTTTTTGTGGATATTCACTTTCAATATTCATGGTTTGCTAGATGATTCCACATCTTTCCCAGCAACTGTGTATTGTCAAAGAGTGGAGTAATAGTACTGCATGTGAAGATAACCCATGTATTTCGTCCAGGAAATTGCGTACATTAACCCAACTACATCTATATTTCCTATAAACATTGCTTTAACTCGATCTAATACCAATACTTTGTCACTAAACCTGGCGATCATTATTAGGTTGGACAGGTCTAGACAATAAACGTCGGCAATAATGTTTACTCAGAAGTAGGAAGTAATGGAGGAAATGACGACTGAGGATTGAAGATGAACGTTGTTCCCTTGACAATCCATTCAGTAGTTTGGGTCAAATTATATTTGAGATAACAGTACAAGTAAACAGTACTGGTCGTAGGCAGTTAATTACTATCGATCACTTGTTTTTAGAAACATTGTCGTATTTCATAATTAGTTTCGTTGGTGTACAACTTATCCATAAACATGCGGTTAAATAGGTTATACTGCTCCAAATGCATATTTCACAGAGGTTCTATGGGGAAAAGTGGGGAGGGGGAGCGGGGGTAACTATTGATCAGTTGGAATTACAAGCATTGTCGTATTTCATAATTAGTTTTGTTGATGCTCATCTAAATTATCAAATTTGTTTTTGACTGAGTCGACTTTGACAAATAAAATGTGGTAGTGTGGACGAGTCTTGTTGTCGCCATTTTGCCTCTCCCACCAGCCACCCTTATATATGTCAACGTATATGTAACCCAGTCTACGTTATCAGTGAACCTGACTTTAACGTGCGGAAATAGCAGTAATTGTACAATGTCACCACGGTCTCAATCAACATCTGGCCGCGTTTCACAAAGACGTCGTACCGTAGTCCCGGCGTAAATGAGGAATATACATGCGGAATACTTAGACATCGATTTATGCCCAGCATACCGCTACAACGCTTTCGTGAAACGTATGGCTGTGAACTGTGCATTGTAGATAGCACACAGGTGGTGGGCGTCGTTTCTACAACTACCTTAACCGTGTACACTGACGTAGAGAGGTTACAGCATGGGGTCAGATAGCTTATCAATGTCCTCGATGTCATTCTCACTCTCCTTGGTCAACTTTACTACCAACATACGACACATTAAATGTTTAACGTTCACTGAATGCGTTGTTATATAATCTACATATTTTACTTATATCCAGCATTTCAGAGAGATAGACCTCGTTGTGTTTTATATATTGCATTACGTATATTTATTTTTTAATTTTAATTTTTGCTGAATAGAGAAATGTGTCTTTTGAAATGGTGGACGAAATTTACTGGTACAGATGTTTTTAAATAGCCTCTGAACGTGTCGTATTACGCAACCCAGGTCAGAGTTGCGTGTACATGTATACAGAGCGTGATGAGCGAGTGACGTCCTCTGGCAAATAGAACAAGTATACCTGCACATACAACACACAACTCCGCTGTCTTCTTTTAAATCTAAGTATACAGGTAGACTCTAACCTAATCTAGATGTTCGATCTGTATTGGCATATCGTTGAGTACGGCCTAGGCAATGCTGATTTTAGCATGGTATTTCATGATACGGAGACGCACTGATATGCTGGGATTATCAACTTATTAATCTAATACTTGCATGACTTAACGTCGCCTGGCAATGGACACTGTAACTCCATCGTGACGATTGTACAATGACTAGGAGCGTGCTAGACACGCCATATGAAGGCGGCAGTGCATGTGTAGCTCTACCTTGTGTTCCACAGCAGGAATACTCACGATCTCGAGCAGTGTTATCTTATGATTAATAATAAGACCATAATGAGACCATTGTAATGACAGTTCTTCCATCAGGTATCAACAGGATATTGCAGTTTAGGTAGTTTACGGTGTAAGTTCGATTAGCACATCCATGAGTAGCTTTCCTTGGCTGTGGGGTTTGTGAGACATTTGGAGAGATTAAAAATAGATGTATTTAACATAAACCGGATAATCAAGATTATTTTTCGCTCAGATTCTGCCAGGCATTTGTGAGATTGTGTTAAGAATAACATTTAGGTTTCAAATATTTCTCAAGTGTAAAGGTGGTCTATTGTGTACACGTGTGGAACCACGGTGCTTGGGATATATTGCGAGGTCTAACAAGCTTGTATTTATCATCGTGCTAAGAATATCTGCTCCATTACAACACAAATATTGCCGTATCCGGCATTTGTGTAACAACCTGTCAGTGATATACGCCACTGCATGTGTTTGTTCAGTGCGGGCATTTATAGTTTTATCAATAACTGTCGACGTCATAAATTATTCCACACGATGACGACAGTCCCTCACTGTGAACCTGCGTGGGCCTGTTCCGCATTAGGCTACCTGCTGGAGACCTTTTAGTCGATTGAATCCGAATGTGCTGGTCACGTGATACGGGTCAATAAAATGGATCAACTTTTGGCCTATAATATTTTATAGATTTTTCCACGAGGTAATGTTGTTGTGTTGTGATACCTAAGTGCAGGTGTCTTGTATACATGGTAAATCTGTCTGTCGTTGTTTATTATTTGACATTTACTCGAGGTTTGAAAACGGAAGCTCCGATGATACATCGTTATTAGAAGGAATTTCAGATTTTTCTTCCTTACTAAATTACTTTATAAGATTAATCCCAATATAGAAAAGAATTAATGTATTGTAATTACAAACCTTTATTATATAAATTAGCTCTCAGTGTACAGTAACAAAGAAAGGTGGTATATAATCACATAATGTTAGTACATGTAATATAGATAAATAGATATGCAGTATACATGTTATATTTGTAGGAATGTGTAGTTTTGTGAATGAGCACATAGGTTTTTGTAGGAATATGTAGGAATATTTAGGTTTGTACAAGAATATGTAATTGAATGTAGGTTTGTGAGGGGAACATGTGGTTTGTTTAGGAATATGTGGTTTAATGTAGGAATATATATGGTTGTGTAACATGTAGTCTATTGTAGTAATATGTAGCTGTATACAATATGTATTTGTATATGTCGGCATATGTTGTTAGAATGCAATAATTCAATACGGTATATTTGAATAGCCTACCTACTTTGTGGTGAACCGTGTGAAATGGCTATTGAATGCGATCTAGTGTCAGCGATCAATCACTGTCGTGTAGGAAAGCGTACTTTCTTTTCTAGTCTCCTGTTCAAGGTCAACTTGCACAATGTATATTTGTATAACCCTTATTAATGTCGTTAGAACTCTAAAGAACCGAAACACTACAACCACGAGAGTTTATAAAAAAAATCATCTTATTTGTATGTGCATTTGTTCGTAGCTGTGCTTACCCTGATTACAAGTGGATGACTATTTGTGTACGTTTACCATAGAACCATCATTCCACTATAGTATGTGGTACTGTCATTTGCAGTGTAAACCAGGACGAATATAGGATGTACGAATAACTTGGGACGATTCATCCGAATGAATATGATCTAAGAAATCAATGTTTCATCGCGGTTGAAGAAGTATGTCTCGTGCAATGAAAGACGGACATTTCTAAAGCATATCAATTCGATAAAAGCGTGGAAATGGGGAGTTTTTATCTGCGGTGACGTCCCTTACATTAACTTGGCACGCGACAGTGTTAAGTTTCAGAAAGTTGTTTATCAGATGTTTCTGTAGTAGTCTTGAGAAGCAGAATAAGAGTGAAATGGCTTTACATCAAGTCGTACAGAGGGTCGAGGCATGCATTGATGGATCGTTGAGCTCTGTTGAGATAGTGAGAGTATGTCATATTGTGTTGACACGTATGCTAATTTGATGTACTTCGCTAGTGCTTAGTTGCCAAAAGGTGGAATTATTATCTCAGACTATAAATCGTAGAGAATGAGTCCATGTAATGTGGGTCTCAGTGTCCATATTATATATATATATATATATATATATATATATATATATATGTGTGCGCGCGCAGAACAGTTGTGGCTACAATTGATTGAAAGCAGAATTTTAGGGACCCCCGTATAAATGTAAATCTAGTTGCACGAACCACTTAGTTTTAGCTAACCATATTGTAGCGACAAAATTGTTTCCTGCAATGGCCTTATATACTTGTAGCGGGTCTGTAAACTGTTACTTGCAATCAACTGTTCTAATGAACGGGACCCTGGCAGTAGTGTGTCCTTGTAGAGGACACCCTGGTGTGTTGGTAGAGGACATGTTTCTGTGTGATGTATTGGACTTCGATACTAACGTATTGGACCCACGCACATAATGACATGTGTTTTTCTTTGCTTTTGATAACAGGGTATTTACTAAATTGGTGTGTTCAAATTGTTTAGCCTGCATTCCAATGTGTCTTGATAAGCATTGCACATACGGTATATATTTTAAAGCATATATGCCCTCCTACGAGTTATCCTGTATAATATACGTCTACGCAAAAGGTGTAGTTAAATATGATGTCGTTAAGGTGGGAGAATAATCATGAATATGTTGTATTCGTAGAAAGTTTATGAGAATATTTCGTCAGCCAGAGTCAAGTGTATTTTATATATACCTTACTTGTGCTGACATATGTCGCAATGATCTATATAGCGTCCTGCCCTACTTCTAACCAACGCTGTGTGCGTCTGTCGTACCTCCGGATATATTTACTTAGACCAAGGACGGAGGATTGTGGCAAGCGTACCTACTCTCTACAGAAGAGCATGTGTGCCCTATGCTTACATATCAGTCTACACGTATATGTATACAGCTAGCTGGTCAACACTAAGTTATTGAATCTCGTCTTGCTGTCATATCTGTGATTGCACTTGTATTGGTGACTAATTGATCTGCATGTCTTCAGAAGATATCTCCTCCAAAGCACAAAACCACATAGACGTGTTACATGTTGTATATAAGTTTTGATACGTGTGGGTACCTTGTCGACACGGAGCTTCAGGAGCCACACCTTGTGGATCCTGTCCCGTATGCATATGTCCTTACCCTCCTAGTAACGCTGCTGTATAGATGTACATATAGCCCTTCGTCCTAGATACCTGGAAACTGATATACAGAAGTATTATGTCGTCCTGACATTTACAGGAAAAGTTATTTAACGACATTTAAGATTTCAAAAACACCTAATTCATTTTTTTGTTTTAATTTTAAGTAGGTACATATAACAATGGTTAAGATTTGTAAATATTTATATTTACTATTAAATTCATGCAATATGCATATAGAATTACTTTTACAGTGACTTTCTAAATGTATGTACATTATATTAATGTTGTACCTCATATGCTGTGTAAAGCAGTTCTTTCTGTACTGGTAAATGTAAGTTGTGTATAATTGTTGATGTCAATATCGTAATACAAATTAATCCTGGACACCTATTTTTGATTTGATCATCACTGTACAACGATGTTAAGTTCATGACCAAGTTTTCCCTCTCAGTCGTGTATGATAAGTCAAGAAGACATGTGAAAATAAATGTGAAGTCGTTTAAAGTGCATATTCTTTTGGCAATAACAGTTCATGTAATATGTCTTTGTCCATGTTATAAAACGAGCCATCTTGCTTCTATTCCTCGGTTGTGGTTAGACAGATTTATTGCAGTCGTAATGCTTGGTTCACTTTTAGAAAGTGAAAAAGAAATAAATATCCTTTGCATCTTCCATATCCAATGGATCTCATTATATTTTTTTTGAATAGCAATGTCCTCATAGGTCTTGACGAGCTCGGCCACGCATCACTGCACTGCCTTGAGTATAAATTACTGAGGTAGTAGCATGTCACTCACATCACTGGGTTATGTCCAATGGAAAATGACTTGCTGCTTTGTGAACACGCTCAAGCCGAGCTGATATTTAAGTAATGTATTTTGTCCAGGCAACGTAACGTGAGCAATGATAATAATAAGGTATAGACGTGACCGGAGTGGATTAATAAACATCATAATATTTGCTTCATCTCGAGTCAGGATGGCAAACCCTAGCCCCATCTTGTACCTGTCAACGCATCACCTGACTTGGGGGGAAATACGCCTATATATGGCAGGTATAAATATACACCTGAAGCGTCCCACGCACGGCTACATTGTAGCAGCTAACTGTGATAAAGTTTCAGTAAGTAAGATATAGGCAATAGGACAAAGGTATGTGGTTTTCATGGACATTTTGTCACTAAACCGTGAGATATCCTACTTGGCCACAATATGTTGCAATATGTCTCACCACCCGCCTATATTACATTCAAGGCAGACCACTGAAATCTGACCATTGGTCAAAGCCACTGTGTCTGTCTAGTTTGGTGTTACATCAGCTGGGCGCCCTAGTTATATATGCATTGGTTGACCTCAATTACCTGAGGGAAAACTTGTAATGGTTTTAGTAAGTGGGAATAGTATAGCGTATAAATACATCACGTGACCATAAAATAGTCCCGTATATATTACGCGACTTACCCTTCTAGATTACGGGGGTAGGTCGGCTTATTCCAGGTACACATCAACCCATTTCTTATAGAAACTTTAATACACTACTTGTAAATACTCTATAAATAGCCAATACTGAGTGGTTTATACGTTCCTTGGTAATGATAATACGTTTGTGACGCCAATTGCCTGTGGGTTATTTGATTATATCACTAGTAATCTCTGCACACGGAGGCAATAATAACTCTGTAATTTACTATTATGTGGTGTCTTTAGGTTAGAGTAAGTTTTCTAAATAAACCAATACACAAAACAACGAGACCCTTGCTTTTGTTTTGTTTCCTCTTTTGGTAGATGTGCAGTAATGTGTTTTTGAGCTATACAGGGTTTTTTGAATGGTCACTTGAGGTGACATGTTCCTGATGGTCAGTGTAACGGTCAGATAGTGGATATGCCCTTCAGCTAGGATCTGCGAGTTTTAATCTGCAGAGAGTTCGTACATGGAGAGATTCAGATCCTAGTCCAGATTAGTATGTAAATACTTGACTAGATCCGGACTATGATGACGGCCCAAGTATTAGGTGCACTATATCCTGTTACAATCCTATATTAATTGACGTAGAATCTGGGTTGTGATATATATAACATATATAAAGCTATGATCACCTTAAATTGTCAACAGAATAATATGGCTAGTAATTTGAAAGCAACGATATTGAACAAACTTAAGGTAGGTGCAAGATTCAATACGTGTTTGGTTACCTTTGAAATTATGGCATAGCAATTGCTAAACAGTGGATAGTTTATTGACTGAAATTACAATTTGTTTATCAGGTTTCTGAAATGATTATAATCTATATTGCTTAGTGTATCGATTGACAAATAATTATATGAATAGTAATCTATATTAATTTCATTCGGTTTGTTCGTACCAATATTAACGCACAAAAGTGCCCCTGGAAGACCTGTTGCATTCCTATGGATTAATTATTTTATATTCTCAAAAGAAAATCGAAATTTCATTTGCAGTTTTCCGAGCCATTGAAATGGCACTGAGTAGAATCTATGCTTGAAAAGTCTATTATTATGCATGCTTTCAAGTGTTCCAATCGGTCAGTGTCGCCTCAACCCACGTGACCAGGCTGTATATGATATCTCAGCCCTGCACTGAGTTCCTATACCTTGTAGGGTTTCCTGACAGCATTTGTCCATCAGAGTAATGAAATCTCGGCCACCACCTGGTGTGTTCAACAGTGGGTGTCTGCATCTCCATCACGATTGATGCTGGAGTCGTTACCATCTGAATCCCACATTAACTTCAACAGGCATCAGTGGGTAGCTACTCTCGCCGTCAATCACAGGAGAATATAGTGCACTCTCTTGGTCCATGCGTACATGTTTTATGGCATTTTGAACAGTAGATATCCGTCCATCTATTGTGGCATTAGCATGTGCACGTGTTGTATAGTTGTCCAGTTGTTTTCACGTCTGGTAGTTTGTCTATAGACTGATTCTATCATCAATGACACCTACCAATGATCTGTTATAATTATGCTAGGGCTGTTGTAATATATACTAGGGTGTGATATAAGATGTTCCTACTTGTCTTGGCCAGCGGGTTTACCCCTCTGGCTCAGTCGGTAGAGCGGTGTACTCGCAACGGGTTCGAATCCCATGATCGGCTGTGGTCATGTTACGTATATATGTATTATTGTATTTATATATCATGGTTTATTTAAGAAAGGTATTACCAATTATGCATTGTTGCATTCTGAACATAGCATTGTTCAAGAGCATTATTTGTGAGCCAATTGTTCGAGCAAGAGCATCGCTGCATGTCCTCGTTGTGAGGTACGTGCAACGTGCATACCCATCGTGCTATGCATTGCTACGTGCACCGGTGTTGTTGTAGCGTTGCACCACCCATCCTTGTCCGGGCGGTGTTCACGGTTTGTGTATCTGCAGGTCACCGTGTACATGGTGTAGAACAGAGTATCGTCACACCTCGTCTTCTCCTTCAAGGTCACGTTTCAATGTTTGTGACATGCGCAAGGTCGTGAAAGTGAGTGGAGGCTTACACATACGTGATTGTCCGTATGCTGCTCGCCTTGTCACGTAACCTACAATACGCCATGCATGTATTTAAGGGACGCAACAGCCAATGTTCCGCTTATTTTGGTAAATTTACTTACGATATACTGGATGGAGATTTGGTATGTTCCGAATTCTATTATGAGATCTGTTTAATTAGGCTATATTCGTTTTTATGTTGGCTGGTGCGTGGTATGCACGCATGGTAGTAGGCTAGGATATTCTCGTACATGACCTGCACATTATACACAGATGAGAGAACTGAATGGAGAGGCAACGACCACCAATATATTAATGTCTACACCACCGCTTCCTCGGTCTGTCTGTCCGTACCTCCAATCTCGGGGCACCTGTGGATGTGAACCTGTTATCCAATACCGGGTAAATTGGACAAAATTACTTTTTTTGGTAGAGACTGAATGTAAAAAGATGACGATAACCGTTGCATAATTGATAAAATAATTACGACAAGAAAGTGGGCCCCGGATTCACGTCGCGGAATACATACAGGCGGCAATGAGGTACTTTCAGAAGCTAGGGGGAAGTCTTTGATGTTGGTTTCCCTTCCCGGAATAGAAGCCATAAACCTTTGTCCCAAATTACCTTCTTCAAATGTTTGATGAGAATTTACCGATTGTTACAAATTAAACCCTTTGACCATGACGCAGTTCAGTAGGGTGCTCCAACCATTGAGTTATTTGCACCATTGGTAGTGCAGTGTTCAACGTTAACCCGTGGATCATTTCTGATCTGCTTCAACATGTGTTCTAGGCTCCTGCCTTTTATCAGTTCTCAATCATTGTCAATTGCTCTCCTAGTATTGATTCAGAACTGGGGCGGGCGCTTGGATTGCCGGAATGAAACATCAACACGAGATCCAGCATTGATACGCCGATCTAGACTTAGCAAATCACTCGTTTGCCGCTACCCAAAAAAAAAATCGCAAGCCGTTAGCCTGAGAGTCGGAGCATAAGAACAAACTGGTAAATTAAACTTGAGAGGACTTTCCTCGTTACACTTTGCGGAGGATGCGCACCGGACATTTGGCTGGTTGAAGGGCCCATTACTGAAAGTTAGCTGGAATGACACTAGTTAGGGACTGGGCTGAAGGATTACTCAACACTGCGCGGCACTAGGAGTGGCGGAGAGTGTTCTGTGTGGACCTATGCCTCTCAATGGAACTCTCAGAGTTGGCAGACACGACACCAGAGTCATGGGCAGGAGACTCTTCCCCAGTGATGAATGTATTGATATCCAGGATATTAAGAAAGAAGTGAGTTCTCCTTCCTTCCCCCTCTCTCAAGCTATCTCTCATTGCTGTCAATTACCCTTACCCTTCTTTTTATCATTGTATATCTTACCCTCACTATAAGTTCCTTCATGTATTCTCCCTCTCTCCATCTCTCTCCTACTGCTCGTAATTTCACTTACCCGTTCTCTCTATCATATCATATCATATCTCACCCTCACTATAAAACCCCTGCCTCTTGTTCGTCTACCTTCTCTCAATCTGTTTCTCTACTTCATCTGTCTCGCTGGTCCAATTCCCATCTCTCCCACTCTCTCTCCCTCCCCCTCTCTCTCTCGGCTCGCTCTCTCCCGCTCTCCCTCTCGCCCTCTCTCCCCCTTCTCTATTCCTAACCCTCTCCCCCCCTCTCTCTCTCTCTATCTCGATCCCTCTCCCTCGTTCTCCCCTCTCCACTCCATCTCCCGCTCTCCCCCTCAGCTCTCCCTCTCTCCCCCGTCTCTCTCCCTAACCCTCTCCCCTTCTCTCTCTCTCTCTCTCTCTCTCTCTCTCTCTCTACCCCCACAGCCTCTCCACTCGCTGTTTTGAAGCATAAATATACGTTAACAGACACGCCATTTTGGCTGAATCATGTATACACAGGCATGTGTTGCATCATAGATTTTCTCCATAAGGCGTATACTGGAGTACTTTGACCTTGTAAGCCCACGTGACACACGTATCTTATCATTCTTCATTCTTGTTGTATGATTATAGTTATGATACACAACGTGTAATGCGATTAATGTGGAATATTATAATACTTGATAACTGAGACCAGTATAACTGTCAGCCAAATATGGGTATTGTTCTCGTATCTATATAGCCTATTTACTGAATCTTCTAATACTATGCAGGGGCGGATCCAGACTTTCAGTTTAGGGGGGGGGGGGGGGGGGCTCAAAATGTTTTTT
>JAUTBV010107820.1:0-14741 GCA_032361325.1 Lepetodrilus fucensis
CGACGCCATCTTGGATTCTTCGCATCGTCTGTTAACTCGATGACTGACGGCTTTCATAAAAATACTATGTGAAAACAGCCCAGCCGGGCACGCAGTTTGTTGTTTGCCCTATTTGCTCCCCCTGTAGCTATGGGGTGCCAGAATAGATAGCAAAATAGTAAACAGGGCATCTTATAGCTACAGATCTGCAGCTAGGCCAGGGTATCCTTTGTCAAAGCTCTCATATTTACTAAGAAAGACTATAGCGCTCTCATGGTGATAGCAATCGGGCACTTACGAGAGCACTATGGTCTCATTAAATGAATGTGAGAGCTATGAGAAAGGATACCCTGATCTATAGGATATACACGTGCACTCGGACATATCAGTTTCTTGTAACGGTGTTGTTATTTCATGACAGAGAATTCCTCTAACTGGAGTGGAAGTAACGGCTCTATCTGTGATCAACAACTACATCTGGTGCGTGGACGCTCAGGGCAACGTCATGGTCTTCAGGTAAATCTGATGCAGTCAGAATGTCTACAGTTTACCGTATTCTGAATAAGCCCACTCAAAGCCCACGCAGAATGCACATGTGTTACATAGTGTATGTCAAAGGTGAAAGCACATGAACAACGACTGTCTGTGATACTGTAGCACTAATAATAAGTGTTTATCATTTATTTTGTGTTGTGTATTTGTTACAATCTCTGTATAGTATCTGATGGTTGTGATAAGCATTTTGATAGCATTATTCTATACTGCATGTACTTTCACCTTCACAAGGAGCACTACCTTACTTTACTCAGAAGTAGAATTAAGAGTTTGTCAAAGGGAGATAAATCTTGGTAGATAAGTAGTTGCTCCATTTACGTTGCATTTGAGATACAGAATATATTGGAATTTTAAAAATACTTTCTATCTGTTTTTACACAACTGTGGTCATGATTTTGATTAAAAGGTTGTTGGCACAAAAACAATAAGGGGTATATTGTGGTCAGTATGAAAAATAAAGATAGCCAGCTTCATATGAATATTGTTCGCTGTTAATTATATTCTGCCATACATTGAAAATCAATCCTAAATCCACCGTATAACTGCAATATTCCTCTCTTCCTCCGACAGCTCCGAGAGCCACCAGATGGTGCTAACGTTCCCGTTGCCGGTGACGATGGTGCCGCAGGTGCATGGCTTGTACTACATCGCGTGCCTGTCCGTGGTGGTGTTCACACTGAAGAACGGACAGGTGTTCGTGCACAGCCAGCCTCAGCCGGGTCCACTGCCAGATGAACACGCCGACGTGTACAAGATCCAGAGTAGTTACTCTTCTTGTTGTCTTCAGGATGGTCACGGGTGAGATGAATATATGTATGCACTTTTCAAGCACTTTTCCAAGTACTTTTCAAGCACTGATTTGCACTTTTTCAAGTACTTTTCAAGCACTGCAATACTCCTCCCCCCATACAAATAAATTGCAAACGATCGCCAATTAATTTCCTAGAGAATATTGACCCATGTTTTCACTCTCTCCCCGCACTTGTTGAAGCAGAAGTGAGATATGGCTGGGCCATGACAACGGGCGAGTCAGTGTGTGGGACGTCACCCACAGGAAGGTGTGCCACACCCTCACACACCCCGACACTGGCACCGGGGGGAACAAGTGCTGCAAGTTCCTGGTCACTGCCAGGATCCCGTCATCCCAGGAAGTCAAAGTCTGGTCATACGTATATCCTGGTAAGTGACTAGTCATTTAGGGCGTTTTCGATTATCACTGATTTTGTTGTCGGGGCACGAGGATTTCTAAATAGAACACTGCGGATCGTTGTCGGAGTGTGTGGTGACGTCGTGAATTTATCCGCTCCTCGTGCTCTCGTGCTCTCGAGTACAAGGATTTCAAGATGGCGTCATGCGAGGAATATCTTTGTTTTGTAAGCATGTTTTCATTAAGATTGAATGTCACAGCATTAGTAAGTGCATAATTTTGTAACAAATAACTTTGCGCACATAATCAATACATTTGCCATGCATGACACAGTGTATTTTGTGTGATATACCGGTAATGAATTTGAACATGGATGCTATAGTATGCTATAATAATTTGTTGGTGTTATAAATGTCTTCACTGCACTGACACTGACTGTTATGTCTGCTGGTATGGCTTCACTGCACTGACGCTGACTGCTGTGTCTGCTGGTATGGCTTCACTGCACTGACACTGACTGTTATGTCTGCTGGTATGGCTTCACTGCACTGACACTGACTGTTATGTCTGCTGGTATGGCTTCACTGCACTGACGCTGACTGTTATGTCTGCTGGTATGGCTTCACTGCACTGACGCTGACTGCTATGTCTGCTGGTATGGCTTCACTGCACTGACGCTGACTGCTATGTCTGCTGCAGGTGTTATCGTGTACCAGTGGGATGTACAGACTAGGACGGTGGTCGACACGCTTGACTGCTCCAGAGTCGCCCCATCCAACTACGCTCCCATGTTCGACTCTCCCAGGAAAGAACATGCAGGTCAGTATGTCCACCTCAGGAATAAAACATCTAGGAAGTTGATGGTGTACATTACATGCATGGACAATTTGAAACCTCAATATTTAGTTGCAATGTAATGTAAATTTAATTTAATTTAAATTAAATTTTATTTTTTGTTATTTGAATTTAGTTACCAGTACTTGCTTTATTAAATGTTTCTAAAAAGAGAGATACATTTTGACTTTTAATTTATTTCTCATTCTATTTTCTTTTTCTGGTTTGTTTTCTTTTTATTATTTTCTTTTCTTTTCTTTCACATATGGTGTTAATAAAGAAGCAGGAAATTATGATCAAATCAATAAAGGAACTGAACAATGGTTGAACTTGTACCACACATTGTTTTTCAGCTTCAACCAACAAGCACCAGTTGACTGCGATGACCGCTTCAGGTGAATACCTGTACGTGGGCACCACTTGGGGGAACGTCATCGTCATCAAGGCATCCACCCTCGAGCCGCTCAGCGTCTTCAAATGCCACTGCGACAAGGAGTTCTACATCAAGAGTATTCTCCCCTTGTTATCGGAGGAGGGTTGTGAAACGAGCTCGACTGCGTCCACAATCACCAACACCACAACCACACCCTCGGCCCCTGGATTGATCACCCTGGGGCGGGGCTACATCGACATCATCAAAGACTCGCAATCGATCACTTCTCAGAGGTCAGCGAGCGAGAGTGACCCCGAGAGCGGACCTCGAGGGAGGTTGGCGGTGCAGGAAAACGTGCCACGAGATCCTAGGCTGGACCATAATTTCATGCTGTCGTGGGAGGCGACGTACTGGGAGTACTACTGAACTGATAGTCCCAAATGGGTGAAAGATTCCCGCAGCAACGTTAAACTCCATAATCACTCACTCACTACTGAACTGAAGAGGAGGCAGTTGTTAGCACAATGGTAGAACGTTTGAATATTCAGATTCAAAGGTCCCAGATTTATATCTCGTCCTGGGGAGCCAGCATCAATGTTAGCGAGTTAATTTCTGACGCGATATTGATAGGAATTCGCTGTCTGTAGAGTGGAAATGCAGATATAATCCTTGATCTGTCAGTACCAGCTGATGTTCCCAGGTTCACTGCAACATTCAGCGCTACGGGTGTTGAGCGTTTCCTCCTATCCTAATCTGACAATCCATGATTAAGTGAGAGAATATTGAAAATGGCTCAGATCCCCATGAGGTGAGGATAATGTTTTTGTGAAGAAATTGGTGATGGAATTGGTAATGACTGGCTAAAAGTAAACTCACACAAAAATGAGATTACCAAAAATGACAAATGGTCATACCAGAAGCAACCGAGAGGTGTGGTTATGTCTTATGCAAACCATTATGTCCAATTTGTGCAGCTAGTGTACCCACAAAGGATACTTATTCCAGACAGGAACTTTGAATTTGAAGATACAATTTCTTTACAATCAAGCACTCAGAAACTCTTTCATCTTTCAAATCAATGCTAAAAATTTGATCTCATCAATACTCTTTCATTTTCTAGATGTGCTTTAAGCATACACTTTGTGTATGTATGTATAGTACTATATAAATGTATTATTGTTATAAATCCAGAATGTGCACATTGTACAGACATTCCATGTAGTGTTCCATATAAAAAAGTGCATTTCCATTCCCAGGTGTTTATGGATTTGTATGTTGTCGAATATGGGTGAAATATTCCCGCTGCGACGTCGAGCAACAAATCAAACACTGCGAGTGTATGCATGGTCTTAAAAACTCTGTTTGACCTTTTGTTGTCGTAATTAAGTGCTAGTTTTGTTTTGTTTTCATCGTTGAGTTTGTTAATTATTTACAGTAACATGATATATTTTCAGTTTATTCGTGTGAGTTGTTAATATAAAACTAATTTATGATGTGGTACTTTACAATTTTGTTTTTCTTTCTGTCATCGCCCCAGCTTCACTTGCGGCCAGATGGCAGCAGTGGTAGATTGTTGGATTTCAGAGCCAAAGAATCCGAGTTCCAATCCTTGCATTAATGTTTGCAGAAGTTCCTTTTCTGATGCAATCATGATAGGTGCGCTGTCTGTACCATGGCAATGCTGATATCCATGGTTTGTCAGTACCAGCCAGTGCTTGCAGGTTTATTGTATACTCCCCAGGGAGTTGAGAAATTAAACAAGTGCATATTTATCCATTGACCATGGTAATGTAGCACTATGAGCAAGCTTTCCAGCATGGATTTGGCATCCAATCCTCATATTTTTATTATTTTTATTATTATTATCTCGGTGGGTTATACACAATGCTGTCAGAAGAGCATATATACAACAGAAATTTGACTCAAGTTTTTGTTGTTTAATATGGACATCGTCCATCGTAAAACATTGTGTACACTATAGGTACATTCAGAATAAATGTACATATCACTCGTATATTTTGACGAAATCTTGCATATGATCCACAAGCATTGGGTATTTGCAGTTATATAATGGATCTGCACAAAAACTATCACATTGATTTCTTGCAAGCATCGCCACACCTGTAAATAATTCAGGCTAAATGTATATCTATTCATTCCCTAGGCTTGGGAAATTGCTCAATTTGATTCTGAATGAGCATTTTAAATTGTCTTGGACTTACGAGACGTAAAAAGGCAGTATTCATATAAATTTAAAATGATATTTTTCATGGAATTTCTTGTAGATAAATATTTCCGTACAATACATTTTAAGTATATAGAATATCACTGAATGTTCTATCAATTAAAAAGAAAATGTTTTCCATGGAATTTCTCCCAAATAAATATTTCCATATTAAAATTGAAAAATACATAGTGTATCATTGAACGAATTGATTAAAACATGTCAACATCTTCTAAAATGAAGATTAAAATGTTTTTAGTACATTAGCCTTTTGATAACAATTACAAATATCTAAATACAACATTAACAGCAATAATCCAAAAGAGTAATAAATATTAATGTCAATAATATATGTTTTAACAACATAATCCCATTCGGCACACGAGTCATGTGCACTAAACCTGTGCATTTTAGCGCAAAATAAACATGCACATTATTGTTACATTATTTCCAAGAACATTTAACTAGGAAATATAGCTGCCTAAGTCATCTTGAACATCAAGCAATATCAAGCAAAGGTAATTCAATAACAGGTGAACACTATATTTGTATACCAGTATATAGTGCTAGAATTATTCAATAGTAACAGTTGCAAAAGATCAATATTATCAAATACTTCTGGTTACATCCACTAAAACCTACTCCAAATCTTTCGATAGCATATATCCCCCCGTAACAATAGCTTGTCATTCAGGATAATTGGAGTAGTTTTCAGGCACTGACTAAAGAAAAAATATTATTCAGGGGGGGGAAACAACTCAGTAGACCTCGGCTCTGTGAGGCGTCTGCCTTGCCACTTTCGTCTGTTCCTCGATCGAGCCGTTCTTCTGTGAGTTCTCCACCTTTTCCATGCGAACCCGCTTGACAGGAGATGGGGTGCAGTCGTCGACGTCTGCGTTGTTGGAGGCTTTGAGGTGCAGACCCTGCTTGATCTCGGCGAAGATGAGGTCAAAGTTGGAGCAGAGGTGGTCCACGTTTTTGCGGGTGAAGCACAGTGGAGGCTTGAACTTGAGAACGTTATGGTCGGGACCGTCACGACTGTACAGGATCTGGTTCTCCTTCAACCTGTAGTAAAAATGTGACATCAGTTGGGTCTTGGACATCAGTCAGAGGTGTTAGACAGTCGGAGGTTTAAAATGTGACATCAGTCGGGTCTATCAGTGAGATGTTCTAAAATGTGACATTAATTGAATGTTCTAAGAAATGCAACATCAGTTTTCTTTAAAGTGTGACATTAAAAGTGTTGAAAATGAAATTGAGGCCCAATCTAAAGAACATGAACACTCAGAGGGATTCATTAACCAATCTGGATCTTGTAAAAACTGGTTGTATAAAAAAAAAAGATATTTAAAAAATCAAACTAAAAAAACTGGTTGTACAGAGTCTTATAATAAAAACAAGCTATCATTCATACCATTAAAACAGATTTTCTTCTCCCCACAATCAATTTTAATGAATAGCAAGTGCATATTTCTGTGGTATGAACTAAGACCAGAAGTAATACAGTAATGATGTAGTATTGTGCAGTACCCAACGTCTAGAATCTCGGACATTACTCACCGCGTGATTACATACTTGGCCTCCTCCGGGGCCGGCTCCCGGGTTTTTCTGTCTTTCACCAAGTCTATGCCCACAAACATGCCCTCACCCCTGCAACAGCCATAGCATTATGGTATAAGTATAAACAAACCTCCTAATGTGGCATGCAGCTGTCAGCGAGATCTCAAATTAGACAGAAATACAGAGCCTCCTTACCCTCCTCACTGCACACATGCACAAAATTGTCAGGTTGCCTTCAGCATGGAGAGTTTTTATGATATTTGCAATGGCAAGATAACTTCTTGTTACTTTTCTTCATAATTTGACATAATTCACAGGCTTGAAAACCATTAATATTTCTCAATCGCTCAACTAACCTGATAGAAATTCATAGAGATTCAATTCTAGGTTGAATATAAAAATTGTAATTTTAGCAGTCAAATCACGAAAAATAAATATATGTATTTTTTAAGAATTCACCACAGTAAAACAGCCAGTAGAAAGTATTTAATGTAGCAAACAAAATCTGCACACGCACCAGAACAAACGGCTGACATGGCACGAACCTGACGTCTCCAATGATGCTGTACTTGGTCTTCATGTCCGCCATCTTGTCCATGAAGTATGTCCCAATGTCCAGCGCATGTTCCTGCAGCTTCTCGTCGCGGATGATGTCGAAGACGGACAGGGCGATGGCGCACGACACAGGATTCCCTCCAAACTGCCGGACACAGAACAGAGAAGTTGATGGACAAAGTGTGGGTATGTATAGTTATCACGACTGGTGTTAGTCACATTTCTTACCCAAAAAAAATATCCGCTTTCAAGATTCTTTCATTTATATCACGGCTTGTCAGTTTAGTGCAGGAGGAAACCTGCAACAACTGTAGAGGTGAATGTTGCAGTAAACCTGTAAGCGACGGCTGGTACTGACAAGACCAAACATGACATTTGCATTGGCACTCTTCAGACAGCGCATCCTATCAATATCGCGTCAAAAAAGTAACGTTCGCGAACATTGGTTTTGAGTTCCCAAGACGTTTTTTTGAATCCGGGGCCTGTTGATCAGTGTTTTGAATGTGCTTTGCTTTGGTATAAGCATAAACAAACTGGAAATAGAGTTAATATTTATTGACGAAATGTAATTTGAAAGAAACTTTAATCACTGTTCTTAGCAAATTGTTTTTTCTCTCGATCAAATAATCTGTGGCTACTAACCGTGTTGAAGTACTGCATTCCAGATGCATTGAAGCTGGCTGCTATAGCAGGTGTAGTGACCAGTGCGGCCACTGGATGACCGTTGCCCATTGGCTTCCCCATCGTCACTATGTCGGGCACCACACCTTGGGCGACACAGTTAAACATGTATAAATAATGTCTATCAGAACCATTAACAAGGCATACATAGGGAACAGATTAATACAAAGTTCTAATAGATTATAAATAGAAATATTTCGGGCAAGTTGTCATTTTAATTTTTAACAATTTCTACTAGAGAGAAAAAAGTTTAACAAAAGATTTTTCTTCCAAAATGGATGTCAACCTGGTACCCGTTGCACAATGCTCTTGTAGTGCTACAATAGTTGTAACTGGGCTCCCGCCACAATATAAAGCGTTGACGTTACAATAGTTGTAGCCTACAAGAGCGTCGTGCAACGGGCACCTGGTTAATTTTAAAGCTTTCAACAAAGTCAAAGTTTAACTGCATAATATTTCTAACAGGCAAGATTTGAGAACTCAAATTCAGCTTAAAAGAACACACAGAGAAGTCGTCTAGTAATTCAAGGAAAGTAAACATCACAAAGTGGTCGGTGGTTCTAGCATACCTTGTGATTGGAATGCCCAGAAGTGAGATCCGACACGGCCAAACCCCACCTGCACCTCGTCCACTATGCACACACCTCCAGCCTGGTGGACACTCCTAGAGGCGAGATAATACACCTCGTAACCAACCAGAATTGTATTGCACCGTTAAACCAGCCAACAAACATGTCTGCGGAAAGTTACATTTCTGACACGATCTGGATTGGATGTGTTTCTGCAGAGTGCAGTTAACAATAAAAAGGTTTTCTTTTAAATTGGGGTTTAGAGCCACTTGCAAATTTCTTCATTTACATCACAGCTTGTCAGTTTTGGGCAAGAGCAAACAGAGCAAGAATGCCTGTGACGTCATATTACTGACGTCACACATATGTACTGTGTGCCTCCCATGACATCCATAGCATTGAATGTTGCAGTAAACCTGCAAGCACTGGCTGGTACTGACAGACCAAGGATGATAACTGCATTTCCACAGTACAGACAGCGCATCCTATCAATATTGTGTCAGAAAGGTAACATCCACAAACATTGATGTCATTCTCCAGGGATGGGATTTGGATCTGGAACCGTTGGCTCTGAAGTCCAACATTCTAGCATTGTTACGACCCATCATACTACATCTACAGACAGACCAGTAGAAACATCTTACTGGAACACCTTCTGCAGGTATCCGTGTGGGTATATGACCTGACATTGCTATGACCTGTCGTACTATATCTACAGACAGACCAGTAGGAACTTAATGGAACACCTTCTGCAGGTATCCGTGTGGGTATATGACCTGACATTGCTATGACCTGTCCTACTATATCTACAGACAGAACAGTAGGAACTTACTGGAACACCTTCTGCAGGTACCCACATGGGTATATGATCTGGCATTGCTATGACCTGTCGTACTATATCTACAGACAGAACAGTAGGAACTTACTGGAACACCTTCTGCAGGTACCCGCGTGGGTATATGACCTGACCCCCGCAACTCTGCAATGACTCTGTGATGAAGCAGCTGACCTTCTTCCCAGCCGTGTGGATGTCGTCAATACTCTTCTGGACGTCATCCGCGTACATCTGCCCTAGCTTGTCCGCAGCGTACTTGTCGTCGCGGTACTTGCCTCGATACGTGTCAGGACAAGACATCTGTGGAGGAGATGTTAAAGGCATACAATCACGGTTTGTTGACATAGTTCATGGTCGAATATATTTTACCTGAAAGTATGTGCATTTGATTTGTCCACACAAGTAGCCTACACAATGTGAAAACTACAAAAGGACAATTAACCACATGAACACTACAATAGCACAAACTAACCCATCTAACCATGGACACTACATGACAACTAACCAAGGACATTACATGACAATTAACCATGTATGTTACATGACAACTAACGATGGATGCCACATGACGACTAGAGGCAGGTGGTAGTGCAATGGTAGAACATTTGGACTTAGGGGGCCAAATGCCCAAGTCCAAATCCTGTCCAAGGAGCTGGCATCAATGTTTGCGAAAGTTACCTTTCTGACACAATATTGATAGGATGTGCTGACTGTAACATGACAATGCAGTTATCATTGATCTGTCAGTACCAGCCGGTGCTTGCAGAATGTTGCAGGTTTCCTCCTGCTTTAACCAGAAATACCTTAACAAGCAGTGCCTGTGCCTAATCTAGCGGGGAGAGGGTTAAACTGACAAGCCTTGATATAAGTGAAATAATCATTAAAGCGACTCTATACCACAATTTAAAAATAATTTTAAAAAAATAAAAAACTTTGACGACTAACCATGTGCACAGAGTCGGGCTTGCTGTGGCAGCCGTTCTTGATGTCAGCCATCTTGTACGTGCTGAGGTCGATGAGGGAGGTCACGTGTCCGTGGTACGCTCCTTCCACAGCCAGGACCTCCGTGGCCTTCGTGTGATGTCTGGCCATCTGCAGCGCCAGGTCATTGGCCTCCGACCTGTACCAGGACCAACAGTCAACATGCAGCCAAGGAACAACACCAACAGTGATCGAGTGGTACAGTGTTCAAATTGGTGTTAATGCACCAACCAGGCCACAAGATTACTAAACTTTTCTGAGTACGATTTTGTGCTCAACTCAAATTTTTGTTCACAAATCTTATTATATAATCTGAGCTTGAGCATGAAATCGTGCTCAGGAGTTTCATAATCTCAGGGCCAGGGTTCTGATCTGCGTTTCACGAGAAGGCGGTACTGTAGTCAGCGAGTACATCAGGTAGTACGTCATGCTTTTAATATGACATGTAATTGCGCGCTTTTCAATTTATGTGTGACCACCAGCTCACTGTATGACCCGTTCATGAAATGCAGATCTGACTGCAAGATTACAAAGCATTTGTTTCAGTAGGATTTCATGCTCAATTCAGGTTTGTTCACAAATGTCAAATCCCCTCATTAAAGTTTAGCTTGAGCATGAAATCATCCTCCGAACGTTTTGTTACCTTTGGGCCTGGATCATGTTTCACAGAATGATTGTGGTGCTATAAGAGCAGTAACTCCTGTGCATTATTGGGAGCTTTGACACTCGTGGAACTACAATTGTTCTGTGGACCCAATTCTGCAGGATTATAGCGCTAAATACGAGTATGGCAAGATACCACTTTCTAGTGCTACGGTTCATTTTGTAGAATAGGACACTGGCATGTTTTGTTGATGGTAAGTATATGAAATATCCTTCATCTTGTAGTTCAATCCATTATGAATAAGTAAATTAATATTACTATGAAAAATTAATATTTCTAGGAAAAGTGGTATTTTCATCAATGGACCCAATTGTATGTGTAACAGAGGCTCATGCCGATCCTTGGATTCGAGTAAACGCTCTACCGAATGAACCAGTAGGAGACCAGTAGGAGTATCATATACTAGTATCACACCTGGCTACATATGCATGCAGTAAAATTATGAATATTTTAGGTCTTAATGAAATTAAGACAGTTTATAATACAACCAGTTGCTTTACCTATACGGTATATTGATGTCAAAACTTATGGTATTCACATTCATATACTATATATCTTCGGAGAAAGTGGGTGTATTTATGGTAATAATAAATAATAGCAATATAATTCTAATGGCAGGTCAATGTACATTTTACGATAAATAACAAGTTGGTTATGATTCATAACGTATACGACTATACACAAAACTCCAAAATAATATTATATGTTTTAATATGTTTTTCGGTAGTATGCATAATATTTCGTATAGTATTTCGCAATGATATACATGTTGAATAGGATACACTATGTCTACTTATTGAATGATGTCATATAATCATATTCATACTAGTCAGTAAATATTGTCAAGTTTAATCTTTGTTGGTTGTTATTATAAATAATATTATCCAAAATACCACTATCATTATGTAACAGAGGATCATGCCGATCACCCCTGGGATTCGAACCCGAGTTGCTGGATTGTGAGTCCAATGCTCTACCGAATGAGCCAAAGGGGAAACCCCTCTGGCCGAGAAAAGTAGCAGCATCTTATATCACACCCGGCTACAAATAAATATTGCGAAATAAGCAACAAAATATTCTCTTTGGCATGCTTTGGACATTGACTGACCCTGAGTTTGTTAAGTAGACCACGGACAGGTCGCCCGGCAGTGTTTTGGAGATTCGCTCGGCCAAGAGGACGAGGTTGTCGTGGAGGAAGCGGGAGTTGGTGTTGAGGACGTTCATCTGATCGGTGGCCGCCTGCACCACACGAGGATGACAGTGTCCGACTGAGGAAAACAAGCAAATTAACCATTAAGCACCTCTGTACAACCTAGAAACATCTAAACAAGCAATAGAAACTTACCTTTAAAATTTACTAGCCCAAATAGTGATATAAATAGCAAACGCTTACCCAAAAACAATATTTCTACTAGTCCTTACAGTGATAGAAATTAACTTTAAAACTTACAAGCCCGAATAGTGATACAAATAACAAATGTTATGAATTTCTACTAGTCAGGATACCTTTACCATTGGGAGAAATGGTCCAGGCTAGAGGAATAATTTTTATTTCTATTCCTGTAAAACGAGACCCAATTAATTATTCACGTTATGTTTATTACTTTTCTATTCACAATTTTACGTAACAACCACATTCTCTGAAAGGAATTACCGATATGATGACATCACTGTCTACAAAGAATTCCCTATCATAATCAGGAATGTTGTTTTACTTTCCTAGTATGACATTTCAGGCTGTGTATTAACATACCACCAATATGAGCAAAGTATCAACATGACAGTCAAATTCCAGTCACACAATCATACACATGACATGATAGACTGTAGTGTTGGTAAACTGGTGCCACTACTGTACTAACACACAGCCTATTCACACTAAACATCTGGGTCAATCAATTAATCATATGTAGCATAACACTAAACATATGGATTAATTAATTAATCATAATCTATAATGATTCATTTCGTCTCATGAAATAATTTCACGTGAAACGGGACAATGAAATTGAAATTAATTACTAAATTAGAACTGGCATCCTAAACTGAAAACAACAGCAAACTAAGATGGCGCGCACATACCATGGCAAACATTGTTGATACAGTCGAGGTACTTGTTGCCTTTCTCATCGTACATGTACTGACCGGACGCCTTCACGATCTTCAGAGGATCCGACGAGAAGAACAGTATACAGTTTTTCCTGCATAGGACAACAACAGGACATGAAGCATAGTAATATCCTTATCATTGATGAGTTGGCTTTAGAGCCTCTTTCAAGATCATTTCACTTATATCACGGCCTGATACAAAATTGTATATTTGTGAGAGATAATAGACAGAAAACGGTAGATTTGTGAAAATCAAAAAGCATCCACCATTTTTGTCATGTATTTTTCACGACTAGTTTTCTGTCCATTATCATTCATGTATGTACAGCTTTCAAATTAATCACTTATGATTGTGTTGACATGACCTTTGTATATTTCAATCTGCAGTGTAATACTATAATTCACACATTGTAAAATATCTTGACTTGTCATAACTGAACTCGAGTCCTATGCTTTACTACTACTTGCATTGTGCAGGTTACAAAGAAATCGACCAAAATTTCAATGCTCTTTAGGGCATTTCTGGTTGCCTTCAGCAATTTCAATGATCTTTATTCATGACGACATGGTCATGCATCAGTGATGTTAGGATTGCGTTGTGCAGTTTAATAAATAGCATGGCAATTAATAAATAGAGATCCTTTACAAGAGAAACTGCCTGACAGGCACCTGGCATTGGATCAACTGTTGTGAATAGGTTGATATTAGGTCAGGATATCCCACAACCCTAACCCAACGTTTATCCAATGTAGCTGGGAGATATGTGGTTGTGTTGGATTTGCATTGGTATTCTGATGTTGGATCAATGTTGTATTTTCAATCATTATATAACTTACTATTTAAATGTTATCATTTGAGAAGATATTGTGTGCATATCTGTTATGGAGGTATTTGATATATATTTGTTCGAATAATTTACACACCAAAACGAAGCCAATATTGCAATTATTAGATGTTGCAAATATTTCATTGATCCAACAATGCAATCATAACAAAGTATTGGATTAATGTTAGGATTTCATTGTTTGAGTAACGTATTGTTTGCAACATTGGATCAAAGTTATGATTTCATTATTGGATCAACGTAATATTTGCAACATTGGATCAACGTTACGATTTCATTATTGGATCAACATAATATTTACAACATACAAGATCAACATTAGGTTTTCAATGTCAGATCAACATCCTATTTGCAACATTGGATCAAAGTTAGGATTTCATTATTGGATCAATGTCCTATTTGCAACATTGGATCAAAGTTAGGATTTCATTATTGGATCAACATAATATTTGCAAGAAACAAGATCAATGTTGGATCAAAGTTCTATTTGCAACATTGGATCAAAGTTAGGATTTCATTATTGGATCAACATCCAATTTGCAACATTAGATCAAAATTAGGATTTCATTATTGGATGAACATATTTGCAACATACAAGATCAATGTTGGATCAACGTCCTATTTACAACATTGGATCAAAGTTAGGATTTCATTATTGGATCAATGTAATATTTGCAACATTGGATCAAAGTTAGGATTTCAATATTGGAACAACGTAATATTTGCAACATTGGATCAACGTAATATATTATCAACATAGGCCTGGTAAGTGGTGGGTACAGCATGTAAACTAGCACAACTGTGTTGCTCTGCGCTTCGCAAATACATCAC
>JAUTBV010107831.1:0-14740 GCA_032361325.1 Lepetodrilus fucensis
AAGCCTGTCTCAGAATACTGTAAATGTCTTCAAGGGTAAGCCTGTCTCAGAATACTGTAAATGTCTTCAAGGGTAAGCCTGTCTCAGAATACTGTAAATGTCTTCAAGGGTAAGTCCGTCTAGAATCAGAATACTGATTAGTGTCTGTTTAGCATCAGAATACTGTAAATGTCTTCAAGGGTAAGTCTGCCTAGCATCAGGATACTATAAACACCAATTGGCACAAGCGAACATTGCATATATTCAAAGTTTATAGGATAAGGCCGAGTCGCACAAGACACTTTTTCTTGCGTAAGAATGTTAACAAAGGTTCCATGCTGTGACATAGGTTCATAGTTAGTGCCTAGCTAGCAGCCGAGGTTCTTCAGTGTCAGCTCAGTGACAGAATATACCCGACGGTTCTTGTTATCCAGAAGCGATATATTGTAACACCATCTACACCATATGTCGATTATAACAAGATGTCTCCATCAATGACGTTTTAGACATAGATCTACATCAGGATGCCCCAGGTATATAACGCTCGTTCTGTCCCCACCCTGTAGGTGTCGGGTATGCGGCTGCCGTGATGGCGGCGTGGCTGAACGCCTACTACATCGTCATCTTGGCGTGGGGCCTGTTCTACCTGTGCTCATCCTTCGTCTCGCAGCTGTACTGGTCCCACTGCAACAACTGGTGGAACACCGAGAACTGCCTGTCCGAGTACGACTTCCACAAGCTGCCCTTCAACTGCACCAACGAGACCAGCTGGTTTGAAGTCAACACCACGTCCATTATGAACGGGTCTGTGGTTATAGACAGGTACCAGCCAGACTACAACTGTACCCAGACCTATGATGCGGACCGCTTCACGTCCCCGGTCAAGGAATTCTGGGAGTGAGTGTAGCCTACTTTTAAATCTGTAATTAATAGTATTATTATTTATATTATCATTAGTATATATATAGAAAACAAGATTTAATTGGAATTAAATCTCTTGACTCTTTACAACAGTGTATTTTGGTTCATATTTGCAACTTTGTCTAAATACCTTGTCTAGGTGACTGCGAACCGCTCCCTAGGCAGGTATAATGTTACGCGCCTGTGAGCAGCCTAGCTGGAACTCGGCGCTATATAAATACATTATATTATTATTATTATACATCTCCTTTATTTAGAAATAACTTCCATGCACACATTATGCATTGTTCTTGCTCATTCTATATGGATGTTAATATAGAAAGGAAATTGCATATTGCGTTTAACTCTCTCCATGCTGAAGGCAACCGGATATGCCTTAAACAGCAGTGCATGTGCCTAATCCAGCAGGGAGAGGGTTAAAGGTGTAGAAGTTTTTTTTGTTTTTTTGGGTGTGTTTTTTTGTGTGGAAAATATTAATCCTTTTTAGTTTTGTGGAATTCATAATGACATCGATGATCAACGCTATATATAATATAAACGTACTTCCTTTAGACGGTACGCCCTTCAGATCACGGACGGCATCCACCATCCCGGCAACCTGCGATGGCAGCTTGCGCTCACACTACTGACTATCTGGGTCTTCTGCTACTTCTGTATCTGGAAGGGTGTCAAGTGGACAGGCAAGGTCAGCCAATAACATCTACACAGGGCATTTACCGCGAGACTTCAATAGCACTTGTAGCCAATCAGATGTGTTTAACATATTCACTGCCAACACTCCGTCATCCTTATCTTGAACTAATTTCCGCCGATTATTTTCATTGATCCGTAGATCTGAATGGCCAATGAGCCAATTTAGTTACAGTTCGTGTGCTGTGTTCTGAAGAACATATTGAAATTAGTCCTAATCACGAAGGCAATAAAATAGTTCTCTTTAGAGCAGTTGCTGCGTTAAGTCAGACATCACTGCTCAAAGTTATTGATTGGTTGATTGGTCGATACTGAAAATAATAAATATATAATCACTGATAATCTATCATTTCATTATTTTCTCTGGATCAATTAAATTTGACTATCAGATGTTGAGCTTTAGTCAAAGTTTGTAGTATAGGTACATATTTATCATAAAGAATACCATGAAGTATTTCAAAGTTACTACTGAGGGCTACTATACTAACATCTTCACAAGTGAAAGGTAGAAATTCGAATTCAGCAATACTCACTTAGTGAAGTCAATTCCGAGTCTATGGAAGGTTGAACTGTATATTACAAGTAGCGACGTTGACGTATTGTTACTGGTATAATGCTTTGTCTTCTCAAGGTGGTGTACTTCACTGCTCTGTTCCCATACGTGGTGCTGATGATCCTTCTGGTTCGAGGTCTCACACTTCCGGGCGCCATCGACGGCATCAAGTTCTACATAGTGCCAGACATGTCCAAACTTACGGAATCTTCGGTAAACTATCATTTCTCAAACAATTAGTTTTATAATTATCATTCGATTCACTTGCATGTCTACCACTCGATTTTATAAATTCTATATTTTCGATCAGAGTTCATGGATTGGTCTTATCTGCTAGGAACGCAATTGTTTCTATATGTATACCATTGTCGCTTCTAATTATGTTCTCATGTGCTTAAGATATAGTCAGCATTGCTTAGTTATTGTTTCTGAGTTAGTACCTCCAAGTTGCCCGACGTCATCAGCATGGCTACTGTTCGGTTCTGTTCCCAGGTATGGATGGACGCTGCCTCTCAGATCCTCTTCTCGTACGGACTTGGCCTGGGAACTATGATAGCCCTGGGGAGTTACAACAAGTTCCACAACAACGTATATAAGTAAATATGCCGGACAGGCACATTTGACATGTTCCCTACGAGTTAACTGTACAGTGTTCGTCTGTACAACTCAGGCACTAACCATTCATTTGAAACAGCAAAAGATGTCGAATATCCTATTACGGATACTTCCAGGATCCTACCAGGACATATTAACATATTGTCCTAACACCTCCCGAATTATCACCTCCTAAAATGTTTCACGACCATGTCACAAGTCATATCCCTTCTTAAATCGGCATCTAACTTAGGAGGTGATACGCTGGGTCATAACTTTAGGAGCTCCTAAATTTAGGTGACCGTCGTGAAACGGGGGCCTGGTGGTTTCCATGTGCAGGATACCCTAGCTTCAGACGTCTTCGTCAAGTTTATTCGGTGTCTTGCATATGATCCCTCCAGGCCTGCGCTTCACAAAACGATCATACTGTAGTCCTGTCCTAAATCAGTATCTGCACCATGATTTTACTATAACAGGAAATGACGTATCCCTCGATTAATACGCGGTCTCGAGTAAGCCTCAAGCTGTACTATGACGGTTAGAGCTTCTCGGACCTGGCCCCGAGATTACGAAACTTTTCTGAGTACGATTTCATACTCAGAATGTTGTTCATAAAACATCATATTTTGAACATAGCGCGTGAGTTGAGCAACGAATCGTACTCAGAAGAGTTTTGTATTCTCGGGTCTAGGTCCCTTTCATGAAACGCAAGCCATGTTTCCTACTAGGATCCTAGAGCAATCAGTAAACAGATAGACAATTTTTTGGCAATGTGAATCCTTCCTTGGAAGAGGTATTTAAGTTGAATCCACTGACGAGTACAACATGTATTGCATGCCTTTGTGATCCACGTGTCGAGGTATGAGAACACTGATGCTGAATGCTTGTTTCCAGGGACGCGGTGTTGATATCCTGTCTGAACAGTTCCACCAGCGTGTTCGCGGGCTTTGTCATCTTCTCCGTGGTGGGGTTCATGGCGCATGAGCAGAAGCAACCAGTTAGCAAGGTTGCAGCCAATGGTAATGAGTTCATTGAGTGACCAGGTTATATTTTTCCAGCTCTCATATCCAATATAAGACCTTAGCGTGCACGATCCCCATGCATTAGAGAGTCCTTATGGTCTCGTAGTAGAGATGAGAGTATGTACGCCATGATTTTACTATAACAGGTAATGACGTATCCCTTGATTAATAGCCGGTCTCGAGTAGGCCTCAAGCTGTACTATCACTGTCAGAGCTTCTCGGACTAGGTCTGGAGGTACGAGAGTAGTAGAGATGAGAGCTTCGAGAAATGATACCCAATATTAGAAAGTGAATTCATAATCCTGATCAAAATACGAATAAGAGAACATCACACATCCCTGCCATATAAAACATAAATGTATTATTATTTTAATACTTACACCTGTATTGTTGACTGGGGATAAGCATATAACTATGTCGTGGTTCACAGGACCTGGTCTAGCGTTCTTGGCCTACCCGTCGGCGGTCACCCAGTTGCCAATCTCACCTCTCTGGTCCATCCTCTTCTTCTCTATGCTCATCATGCTGGGTATGGACAGTCAGGTAGGATCATCACATCACAGCTAGGATAATCACATCATATCTAGGATAATCACATCACAGCTAGGATCATCACATCACAGCTAATGTGTTTATTCTCTGGACAGCAATTTTATGTGAACCACAAGAGGGCAATATATGCCAGATAGATACAACATCTACAACACATTCTCGTATGCTACTATACGACTTCATTACCGGGTAAGAGGTACAAATGTGTGGTTCTTTTGTATTGAATGCAAGTGTACATGGATTAACTCTCATTGCTAGACATTCAATGGACTTTCTGGTATACTGATGCGTATATTAATTTAATGAAGAACATATATCCCAAATAATTTCTGGTGTTCTGGATGTGTTTATTAAATGGGCCAATGACCCTTATAATGTTACCATTGCTGCATATGATTGAAATAGTGATAGTTATCTGGATACATGTGTGTATTAGCTTGACATATAGGAATCCATCCTCGACGGAGCAGACCCATTGTTCTTGTACCTTCATAATGCTGGTGGCCGTCACAAGTTTCCTATACACAGGCAGAGATTGTGATTGGTCCAGCAATGAACAAGGTACACCACACCCACTTTATCTTGTGTTCCACAGTTCTGCACTATGGAGGGCTTCTTCACGGCGCTGATCGATGAGTTTCCACACCGACTCCGCAAACACCGAGAACTGTTCATAGCCGGTGTATGCCTGGCCTCATATCTCATTGGACTGTCCATGGTTACCCAGGTAACGATAGCACCATATAATAATTAGGCACCACGCCTTAACATATAGTCACGAAAGCGTATTCTGTATCCACGTGTTACTGGTGGGACATACATGGAATAATCTTAGCGTAATTGAACTTTGGAATTTGGTACGATTTCAGTTACATAAAAAACCCGTCAAATAACAGTCTGTTCTGATCTGTCTTTCCGGTGGTAACAGAGTAGTCATCCTCTGCAGGTCATCACCATTGCCTACTTGATATCTACAGATATAGACAATAGCCGTGAATTTCAGAAGTTTCAGAGATTGGGTATGCTCCTTTCTAGCTGTCCTGTCTGTACTTTCTGTCCGACGCATGCGCAGTTACACTGTGCGGTGTTGATCCTTGGTAATTGCGCATGCGTCGGACATGAAGTACAGACAGAACAGCTAGAAAGGAGCAGGGCCTAATACAGGTGCTGTATTGTCCGCAGGGTAACGCTTACCGTCTACAATCAAGTCTGTGTCATGTACAACGTGTGTTGTCTACTTGCAGGGCGGAATGTACGTGTTCCTTATATTCGACACATACGCTGCCAGTGGAATGGGGCTCCTGGTCCTCATCTTCTTCGAGTGCACGGCGGTCGCCTGGGCGTATGGTATGTCCCCTATATGAACAGCATTGGCAGTGTTACCCTTTGAGTGTCGTCTGGATGTATGGTGTGAACGACGCTGGTCATTACGTCATCCTATCATCTGAATCATAGAGAATGACGTCTTCGTTTCTAACGTGCAAACAAGGCATTTAACTGCCGCTTCTTTTACTCCCAGGACGCATCGGAAGTTTATTCTTATCGATTATCATTCATGTATTTAGTTATTTACCTACCGTATATGGTTACATTGCTATATACTTACATTGATGTGTAGTTTTACAACATTTCATTGTGCTGATTTTTACCAGCGGTGGTCCCTAGTTTCTGTGGCTCTGTCTATATTTCTCAGAGTTGCTTCTGACTAGTATAGGCCGAGAAGCTCTGATCGTCATAGTACAGCTTGACGCTGTCTTGACGGCAGAGGGTAGCCTCCATCAAAACCTAGGGGCGCGCAATTTGACGAATGCGCTACGCGGTGTAGCTGAAACATATGGCATGCATTCGCGAACAAGTTGGTATCAACGACGTGGTATCAATCTGATCAACGCTCAATGTCGTGATTGTTGATACCACGTCGTTTTCTGGAGTCCAATCTGTCTTTATCCTACGTTAAAAAGTTAGAAGTACGTACATTTTAGATATATAAATGGACACTCTATTAAACGATACCAACTTGTACCCGAATGCATGCCATAGCTTTCAGCTACACCGCTAGCGCACTCGGCAAATTGCGCGCCCCTCGGTTTTGATGGAGGCTACCCTCTGCCGTCAAGACAGCGTCAAGCTGTACTATGACGATCAGAGCTTCTCGGCCTATCTTCTGACGTGCTCTACCAGCCAGAAGCTACTGTTTTCTGGAATCATTCTGTTAACCACACTCTTATCTAATTACCAGTCGTGTGGGATGTTACTTGAACCTTAGACAAATATCAGTGCAAAATTATTATTTTCAGGTATCAACAATTTTTACGACAACCTGAAGGAGATGCTGGGTTATTATCCCAGCGTATATTGGAAGGTCGCTTGGTGTGTGACCACTCCCGCCATCACTCTGGTCAGTCATGGTCACCTATTGGTCAACAGTCGTCTCACAGTTTCTCAGCGTTAAATGATGCACCTTTGTAATATAAAGATTATATTTCATATAATATGATTATATTTGTTAAATTACCTTTGTGATGACATTATGTTATATTTTTGGCACTTCCTTTTAATAATACACGGTGGTAACTTCAAGCATCATAGAGACACAATCTCAGTGACTACTCGTACATGAGGAGGTGGACATTTGTTTCAGAGGATGCACTTCATGTTGCAGTAATAATTAGATTGGCCACGTACTTAATTTAGACTGCAATAGCTGTAGAATAGTTCACTGATCAATCGAATCAGAAACGTACACGTCAAACATTTATATATAACATTACTTGATAACTATAGAATATTTTCCATTTGTTTAAATTAATGTTATGGACGTGTGTTGACATTTTTTACCCATCAATGCAGGGTGTGACAATATTCACGATATCAACGTTCAAGCCTGTGACGTACATAGACTACCACTTCCCCACATGGGCGCACTCTATTGGCGCGCTGCTGGCACTCTCATCCATCAGCATCATACCACTCTACGCCATCTATAAGTTCATCGCCACTCCGGGAACCATGCGGGAGGTGAGAGTTGACCCCCATTTTCGTGCTAAATGAATTTGAATTACAATAGCATGGATTTTATAGAGGTAGGCTAAGATTCCAACAAAAGTGATAACTAATTACATGTAGTGGATTTTCACTGGAGAGTCACCGCTACTGTTAGAGGATGTCCTAATAATGTTTGGCTCCGAGATTACGAAACTCTTTTGAGTACAAACTCATGCTCAACTCCCCTTTCTTCACAAATCCCCATATAATATTTCACCTTGATCATGAAGTCGTACTCAAAGCGAGACAACCTAAAGTAGTTTATGGTACATAACTTGTTTGACCATTTATGCATGCACAGATAATGTTCATATCTAGTTTTTTATTCTTGTTATATCATTGCTATGGGTAGATTTATCAGTTTTAAGTAGATGTGGGCTAGCACCATCGGTTGAAAGCAAGGCACCGTTAATCTTGTTTTATGCTTGTTGCAGAGGGTACGTATTCTATTTCGCCCTGACCTCACCTCCACGCGCCGAGACGCCCCGCCGCCCTACTCCTCGATCCCAATAGATGGTGTGGCGCGTCTTTGATGAATGGTTGGTGTAGATGCTGCGGCATTGATGACGACGGCAGATCACGTGACACAATCCGGAAACGACACCCAGTTGGCGGAAGTGTCATCTGATATTGGCGGAAGTGTCGTCTGATGTTGGCAGAACACTTAATGTCGTCTGGTATTAACGAATGAGACATCAGGTGTTGGCAGAATTGTCGTCTGATGTTTGTAGAAGTGTCGTCAGATGGTGCGTGTCATTTGACAGGAAGTCAGACGGCGGCGCATGCTCAGTGTGGAACTGAAGATTATCCTATGCACCTGCAGTTAGATCTACATCGTACAAGAAATGTTTCTTAGTTTACTTGTCCTGGTAGAGGATATGCTGACTGAAGGCAATGTCAGAAGATTTGATGTCAAGATTTGGAACAAGCCGCCGTGACATCTACCAGTACCACAACGTATTCTGGTTCTACGAGTTCTAGTGAGAGCCTGTGTGGTCTAACTAACTATAGTGCAAACTTGCGACCTTTTTCATTTCAGATCTGAGTATATAGTTACATTAGCATTTCAGATCAGGGTATCGTTACATATATGCTTTGTTTATAGCGAGTTTGATTAAGAAATGTTTCCGTTTTACGTTCCGATTGTTTTCTATTGGAATACCTATATACATGGGGATGTTTTAATCACTTGTCATGTTAGGTTTTAGTATTTCCATGTGCTTTTAATAGTTCTCAGCACATCACCCACTCAAACATGACAACATCTGTCGCATCACACAGGAGAAACAAATATTCTCACAAATGTAAAATTTGCATTTCAGTATTTCAATATTTCAAATTGGGATTTTATTTTTATTTTTATATTTCTGATTCCATAAAACATTCTTACAAATATTACATAAGTATCAGGTTTTAATTCATTTGAATGTACATACTCATTTCCCATCGCTTTAAACGTAATACACTACAGAACTAGCACAAAGTATTGAGGATGGATGCAAGTTACTGTGAATATTCACCTATGTATTGGCCTAGATTGTATTTCAAAGTATTGTGTATGTTGACGTTTTTCAATTAAGGTTAGAATGTTTTGTATATTTCTAAATATTCAGCAATGATCTACCTATACGCATTCTTAACCCTCTCCATGCTGAAGGCAACCGGAGATGCCCTAATGGGCTGTACCTGTGCATAATCCAGCAGGGAGAGGGTTAACTGGCCTCATTTAGTCATTAATATTGAGGCAAATTATGTATGTTCATACTAAAATATCACATGCATTCTCATTCTAACCTTCTAGTTCCAAATGCAACACATTGAAATCCACAACCGACCAATTGATATTAGCATTGCATATTAGCACCCTCATATATCTTGGTATCTTATTTTCTTTTTATAGTTTTGTATTTTTTTATCGCGATTAAAGGCATAATAGCACAGATGTTTAGGGTTGTTTTGGACTAGTTCTTAGCAAAATACATTCACTTGACATACATAAAATCATGTTTGTACTTCCAAACATCTTTCCACCGCTGTTTGGTAGATACATATCTAATGCAACCCCCTGTAGTCTACTGATAGACAACCTGAATATTAATTATGTCAATGCAAGGGGATATAACTCAGTGGTACGACTTAAACATATAATACGCAAAGCTAATGGTTTCTCGCAATTCCTTCATAGTTCAGTTGATGCATCAAAGACAAGATAAATAGCGGAACGTTCCCTATATTCATATAAAACATTAATATGTTGATACCCATTGAGTACTGGGGACTAAGTACATCAGTAAATAACAACTTTTGGGTAGATAAATCAAGCGTAATTCGTCTGAGATCGAAATTCGTTTGTCCATTATACAGGTCAATTAACTGTGATATTATGCCTTTAAATACAAAAATAAAATAAAATATAAAAATATTGAAAACGAGTGGGGCAAAAAGCATATTCTTTACTGTTATTGTTAAAGACGAACCGTCGTAGTAAGCAATACAAATACTCCAATAGGGGCCTATAGTACCTGAGATATCCATTTGATTGTGTATATAGCGGTTACACACAGACTAGTGCATGTAGATATGTTCTTCAATATGTTCACCCTCGAAACGTATGTCACTACGTGGTGGTTAACACAGGGGCTCGAGGGTGTTATGACTACTTAACATCCGTCAAATGTTAGGTAGTCATAATGCCCAGCGTTTCAAGGATGTTAAAGACATTCATTGTGATAACATTTATCTAACATCTCTTAGTTCCAGCGAGGTTTCATACAAGAGAACACATTCTATGTCATGCTCATATACAAAACATATACATCTACAACGACGAGTTGTGAAAGGTAATAGAATGTTGATTCGAAACCAACAACCAGAGCATTTGTTCGCCATGCCCATGTGATGCTGTGTATGTCTTGTTGTAAGGCATAGATCACGTGCACATGTCACTATACTTCAAGGAACACACACACAGACACAGACACTCCCGAATACACACACACAGACACTCCCGAATACACACACACACACACACACACACACACACACACATTTACTATACATGTGTAACCAGTTGATAATTTTACTACCGATACCTAGCCTGAGATAACCACAGATTGCCCTGTTGGTCACACTTTATCATCGTCATCCGCCGCACTTCGATGTTCAATACTCAATTATACTTTGTTGTTCTCTGTGTGTACTGGTACTTATAGTGGACGTAGGTAAGCATTGATCAGTTAGAATAATGTCGAGATCAGATCAACTGTAGAATTGCAAAGTTACCAATAAACATTCGAAAAATCGTCATTTTGAGTTCTATTGCCAAGACTATGCAACGTGCTTCATTTGTGCGACCTATGCTTTTACCAGCTTCTTAAATTTGAACTTGTGTTAGGACAAACACGAAATAGTCTCATCTACATGATGGTATGTTACATATACTAGTATCATGTCACGTTTCGGTCCCTATAAGTTGTGCAAAAACGGATCAATTTCAATCAAATAGTGTACAGGAAATTACCAAGTACCGGAATATAATGCCATGTTACAGTGATTGGACTTCAAGAATGCCAGCCATGTTTATGTCCTCGTGGCGACTTCCGCCGTAGACAGGAAGAGCCAATTGTGCAGCGTGTGCGTGGGGGTCTTGTATCTGTCACAACGGAAGCGGAAGTCGTTGATTTATGGGACATACTGAAGTTGTCAGTGTTCTTGATGTATGCGGACTCAATACATTCTGAAGTTAATGAAGTCTGGAAAGGTCGGTCAGACTAGAGAAGACGATTGATGACCCAAAATATGTTCCCTCAAAGACAAAGATCTTTAAAAGTGCACACTGAACATCGATCATATAACATTAGGACAATCAAATTGGAAGTTCATCTTTTACTTCATGTCTCATAAATTTACAATTATACAAATAAATTTAGTTTGGTACAATATATACAAAATTCTTTACAGTGAAATAAATTACATGAGTAGTTTACAAACAAGTCAACATTGTTATGTACAGTATTTCTCACAGCTGAATGTAGGCCTATTCAAATCATTCACATTCTGCTGAAACACTATCACAAACACAGGTAGATCATTTGCAGCTTTGTCAACAAACTGGCATTACTGCCAACTTTATCAGTATATTTATGAAAATTAATACAAACACTCGCACTCAACATATGGGGTACGTTCCTTTGAGAGCAGAACACTGTACTCACACAGACAGGTGACGTCACTCCAGTAAGCTGTACTGAGTGAAAGGAATGACTCAGAAAGGATGGCAGCAAATAGTTGGCTTAGATGTGGTGGCGTCACTGTACTTTTTCTGTGCTGTCTGCACAACTTCGACTAGCGAGTACAGCCCGCACACTGTCCGAGAACTGTGTAATACGCATCTTTGACAAAGGTATCTGTCCAGCGTACTCTAGACAGTGTGCTGCTCTCAACGGAACGCACCCTTGGATACATATATCAGGGCAGAACCACGACACACACATACTGGTACTGGTATTCCAAGATCAAAAAGATGTAGAACTAAAACATGTATTGGAAAGCACTGAAACATTTCTTCTTGTTTAAGTGTGGATGATGTAAACAAGAAATTGGAAATGAGAAGTTAGAAAAATTAAGAAACTAGTTAGAAATTAGAAAGATTAAAGAAACTAGCGAGGAACCATCTCCCCCAGGCAATGGTACAATTCCGAGCTCCGCTTACTAAATTACCTACGAAATCGAGTTAGGTCACGTGGGCTAGGCAAGATGGTGAGGAACAAGAAGTAATTATATTGTGATGTGCATGCAAATGCAAAGGTTTCATGAACATGTTGAATGTCATTCAAAATAACGTAAACAGACTAGGTGATACTGTAAATCAATAACTTAATGTGAGCATACTGAATATTCATATACTTCATGATGAAGCATAAAATTCATATACAACTTCTGAGGAAGATGATGACAATTGTTCCTCTTCAGTAGGCCTACAATGGTTAGTTTTCAGTGATAGTGTGTGTTAACTACTAAGTATATACTACAGTAAGATCTACAGGCCATGATAGCTGTAGAAAGGCCAATAGGCCAATGATGATAACTGGATACTATAGCAAGTATACAGAAAGCCCCATATGACCATCATGTATACATAAATATACGGAAATACCCACATGTGATAACGATTTCATCCTATAGTATACCAGCTAAGCGGTTCCATCCTATAGTATACCAGATGACCAGTTCCATCCTATAGTATACCAGCTGAGAGGTTCCATCTTATAGTATACCAGCTGAGCGGTTCCATCCTATAGTATACCAGATGACCGATTCCATCCTATAGCATATCAGCTGAGCGGTTTCATCCTATAGCATATCAGCCGAGCGGTTCCATCCTATAGTATACCAGATGACCAGTTCCATCCTATAGTATATCAGCTGAGCGGTTCCATCCTATAGCATATCAGCTGAGCGGTTCCATCCTATAGCATACCAGCTGAGCGGTTCCATCCTATAGCATACCAGCTGAGCGGTTCCATCCTATAGTATAACAGCTGAACGATTTTGTATTTTGTCACAGACATGGTGTATCAATGGTATGTCTATGGGCATTTATACCATATACCTTAGACTGCATATAAATGACTAGTCAGGAACCAAAATAGTGAACCAAAATGGAAATAAAGAGTTGACAACAAAAGAAAAAATGGTTGTCTATCACAAACAAATCTACCTTGTAGCAGAGCAACAAATAATCAATTGTACATATAAATTCCACTAATATCATGATCTAGTAAGCCCTCTTAAATTGGAGGGATAATTCTTTGTGCAATTAAAGGTAAATACCGGTAGAACTACATAATTATTGTCACCTGTTGTCAACATAGATTTAACCCATGTATTCGAAACTTCTTAAGATCTTAGCTTAAGAACGTGAATAACTCATGCTATATGTATCCTTAAGATACAGTTAAGAACGTTCTTAGGCTAAGAAGATCGTAAGAACGTTTTGAGAATAGGGCCCCTGGTGCCTGTTCCACAACGATAATAGCTCTATGAGAGTCGTAGCTTCATGTTAATGTATACGAGTTACGACTCTCAGAAAACTACAATTGGTCGGTGAAACGGGTCCCTGTACAATAAATAGCATGCAATTTACCCTACACAGCAAGTCAAGGCAGTGCGGGGACAACATGATTTGTAACAGTTACAAATATATAACTCTGTCTGTCAGTTCACACTCAGTCAATCATTCACACAGGAACAGTATTCTTATGCTACAAGTCAGGTGGTCCATTCCCCGGAACCGGACCCAGATTTGCATTATACATGAAAACTATGTATTTTCCAGAATGTTTTCCCTTGAGAAAGGGGTGCGCATTATACATGGTAGCGCATAATACACAAGTAAATACGGTATTCCCTGGACCCAGACCCAATTCATGACAATCTGATTGGCTCAGGTTGTTAGAGCTACTGGTTAGGAAAATATTTTATTCATATTTTGGTCATGGGAGCCAATCAGATTGCCAGGAATTGGGTCCAGAACCGGGGTCCAGTGAAGACCGAAGGTCCGGGTCCGGGGAGTAGATCTCATCTACACGTAATGATCACAGCTGGGTACATGTATGAAGTATATAGACGGTGGTTCATTACCTGGGGCACAATATATACTGAACTGGACAAGCACATGCTTTTCTGGATAACATGAAGTATTATAGTATTACACACTCAATCTAATAATCATCAGTACAATTTAGTATGTAAAGATGGAAAACAATTCACAGCAATACAACAAAATTGATTCAAAAAGACAAAATTGACAAAAATAGTCTTGAACAACTTGTTTAACTCTCCCCCTCTCCGCTGGATTAGGCACTGACAACTGCTCTTTAAGGCATCTCCAATTGCCTTCAGCACCGAGAGGGTTAATGGGATAGATTTGTTTTAAAGACCACTTAAACTGATAGGATACATGACATCTATACAGCATGTCATAATCATCCAATGTTATTGGTAATGCCAATAATCAAAATAAGTTATTGGGTTGACACAAAGTCAAAGAATTGTGTGTTATTGTTGAATGCCAGGAATTAAAAAGATTACAATCCAGGTTGGCAATGATAATTCCAACCACGTACAAAACTAATGATCGTATAACTATAACTGAAGCTATTACTGAAAAAAAGGTCCGAACATCATCTACGGAAGTATTAAAGAAGGAGTGTGCTGGACCCAGACTATGATTGGTCATGTAAAATCAGCAGACACACCACCAATATTTAAAACATTTGAGAGCTCACCGGAAACATATTGACAGAGTGGTCTCCCTTTGAACATTTTTCATATATGTATAGATAACAATAATAGCCCGGGAGCTGAGTAAGCCTACCATGCA
>JAUTBV010107842.1:0-31340 GCA_032361325.1 Lepetodrilus fucensis
CGTGGAAATATCGACTCTCCCACTCCACTCGATGAGATAAACATGGTATTCGAGAAAAAAACTTGAATATCCTCTATATATCGCAGTAAGGACGCATGTCTTTGCCGTTGCCGTTGGTAATCTGCATCGTGTCGATGGAATACTGGCACCATTGAGTTCCTGAAAAGGGAATTATCAGATACTGATTACATTCGTGCTAACGTTCGTAACTACGGTTTTAACGTGAGACTGGTGTACTTTTCAGTGGATTAGGGGTGTGAATATGCTATATACAATGTATTCATATGTACGTATGTATATAACTAGTATGTGCTCAAAATATTATTTTCTACTTTGATACTGAGTATTTACCTTCTTTTCATACTAGTTACGTGTATAATGTACGTACATATTGACATACACAATAGTGCATAGAAAAATGTCTACATAAATGCCAGCTGTCCAACTGCTATTAGGTATTTGATGTATACCCCTGAGAGATTTCTTATAATGACATCCCAGTTTGAAAAGTTTACTATCAATTATATAGTTCCCGTGAGTATGTGACGCTAGTGCTCGACAGACACATATTTATTGTGTGGAACTCGCGAGGATCTCCTTGATGTTGATGGGTCGTCTAAGACATTGGTTCAAGGTCGTATTGATGTACTTTGTAAAGGACCAACGAAAAGACGGAGTGAGAGAGAGAGAGGGGAAGGGGGGTATAGAGGGTATAGAGGGTATATAGAGAGAAGGGAGACACAGGGAGGAGAAAGAGAGAGGGGAGGGAGGAGAGAGGGGTATAGAGAGAAAAGAGAAGGTGAGAGGGGGAGAGGGAGAGTGACAGAACATTAGAGTGGATATAGGGAGAAAAGCAAACACAGCCAAGCGGCAACATTCATTCGTAGTATTTAGTTAAATGTATTAATAATCATGTTTACTGACAGCGTATTATTCTTGAGCGGCGGGAGTAGTTTATCAATTCAATTGTGAGTGCTAAACACACAGATATCTCGTCGACATCTCCGCCCATTGTTCTAGTAAATATCGATAGATATCCCCAGTGCACATCTTGTTATCGGGAGCTCATCAATGTAGGTTTTAGGAAGTTGGTGACATGAAATATTCACAAGGCTCGTGCACGGCAATCTCGAGGGGGACCCACCGACGCGGAGTCGTGATGTACATCGGTGGATCACGTGAATGCATGATTCTATCAATCATCGGTAAAACTGTTAACTCCTTGATACACATCTCGCTGGGGAGTTCGTAATCATAGTCGCCATCTTTCTATCCTCATTGGAGTCACTGCATATAGTCATATTACCCCTGCAGACTTAATAAAGGAATCCATTAGGGTTCGTATCTATGTTATCTACGGTGTCGTTACCGTCAACGCCGCGTGGACTTCCTCGAAGGATACGGTGATCAGTGATTTGAGTTAATTTGCGAGTCATATAGCTTGGAAACAACATAAATGAGCGTGCGATTGCATGTGAGAGAGACAGAGAGACAGAGAGAGAGAGAGAGAGAGAGAGAGAGAGAGAGACACAGACAGACAGACAGACAGACAGACAGACATACATATACAGAGAGAAACAAACTGAGAGACACACAGCAAGCTAGACAGACAGATAGAAATAGAGAGCGACAGAGAGAGGGATGGAGAGAGAGAGGGGAGAGAAAGAGAGGAAGATGGAGAGAGAGAGAGAGAGAGAGAGAGAGAGAGAGAAATACCCAAAACTGTTCACCGTATTCCTATTCAGATTGATTATCTTTACTCTTTTTATCCTTGAATGTGAAGTGTGGGTACGCAGAGTTGCTTCGCTTTTGTAAACAACTTTCCCTAGAATCAATCATAAAAAAGGATGCCCCGTCAGAAAAAGTAAATATTTTGGAATAGTTTTTTTTCTCTAGCCAGATAATTTCATTGTGAAGACTAGCCCAGTGTCAGCACAGTAAGAAAATTGATGACGTACCCAAACAGTTCCGAGTCATCACCTGACGTTTACCCATCAGTTCTCCTGCTCCCAGGGAGAGTATCAACACTGAGTATATCGGTCTTTACACTAACTTTCTCGACTTTATTCATGGTCTTCATCTTGCGGTCATGTTCTTTTTCCCAATAATAGATCCATTCATCATAGTCATAGATAGCCATTAGGAGCCCTGCAAAGACGTAAGTTAATTGTCCAATAGTGCTGGCATCACAATGAATGCGTTTGTATGTATGGTACGGTATTTGTTTCGCTTTAGTGGATAACCCACAAAGCCAATATATGGCTGAAGTGTATATGACACTAGTTAATGATATGAAGGTATGAGCTGTGCGTCCATTGCCTCGGTAAGGGGATTACCTGCTCGTCTATATGCAGATGTCGCTAGAGATTCTCCTCTGTCTTGTCCTGCTTAGAGGACGTGGACGATTCTGTTCTCATCTCTGTCCTAATTGTTGTTCATCGACCATACTCTCTCTCTCTCTCTCTCTGTCTGTCTGTCTCTCCCTCTCTTTCGCGCTCTCTATTTATCTATCCATCTATCTCTCTCACACATACAAACAATCGGTCTCTGAATACGTGTGTGTCTCCCCTGTCTCTCTTCTCTTTCTCTCTCTCTCTTTCTCTCCATCCCTCTCTCTCTCCCTCTCTCTCCCCCTCTCTCTCTCTCTCTCGTTCTGTCTTACGCTATATGGTTCTATCTCTCACTCTTTCTCGATTCCTATGTGGATCGTTCTGTTTCTCCCTCCCCCCTCTCTCTCTCTCTCTCTCTCGCTCTCTCTCTCTCTCTCTATATATATATATATAATATATGTCTTTCTCACACACTCTTTCTCGATCCATAAGTATATTATTCTGTTTCTCTGTCTTTCTCTGTGTGTGTCGGTCTCTCACCCTCCTCTTTATATGTCTATCTATCTCTCTCTCTCTCCATCTCTTTCTCTCTTCGTCGCTCTCCCCTCCAATGCCTTCCACAGCTAGTTCAGAACTTCAGATCCACCCATCCTGTTTCCTTCATTCTGTAGACGTAGCTGCACGGGTGCTTCAGTGACAGTCATCTGTCTGGTCATTGTTTGTCCAACACATCTACGACCCTCCCATCCTTTCTTCTCAGTGTTTGAAGTGTAATGATGTAGTGGGTGGTGGTGATTGGATCCTGTCCCCCGGGACGGACTGGTTGACCGCCCCAATCTCCACTCATTACCCCGGCGATGAGGGGACGTCGCTGGTAAGTAATTGTGGAAGAACGCTCGCTGAAGGAGGTTCAATCTCCCGGAAATGCAATCTGGAAATCGCCATGGATTCACCTTGATTGGATGGTCCGAGAAGAATATCCGCTTATAGAGCATGTTAAGCTTCTTGTCCTTTCAGTATGCTGATCAGACAGTATTGTTAGGCTGGCAGTGTTTGTATGTCATTTCTTGTAAAAATAGCCATGGGTCCAAACATTGTCTGGCAGTCTATATATATTCTGAACGATTCCATTGTATATCTTATTGAACTCTGGACATTTCAGTTGACAAGTAAACAATAATCCATAGTTGGGATGAGAATAGTCATTATAATCTACTAGTATTAGTTTGTTATTTTCACTTGCACTTTCTTTAATTTAATGTCTACCTGGTTCCATATTATTCCATAAAAATTAGAGGTACGTATACCTCAAGCTGATTTATAACTTTCAAGCAACAAAAACTTTTCTTGGGTTTACTAGATACCAAGCTACAGATATGTTTAGAACAAAATTGACCAGGTCATATAATTAACATCTAAAATATTCCATCGATAAACGTGCATGATCTTGTTTCTAAAAATAGTTAATCATCACTAAACTATCAAATCCATTTCATCCCTTCCTAGCATATGGTTCTGTTTGCGATTATTTATAAATGGAAAAGAAATGTATTTGTAATCCTTTGGTTAAGTGTTTTACCAACACAGCGATAAGATGGCTTGGCTGGATGTATATCGCCGGTCATACATGTTAATGCCTCGACTATAGATAGCCCGTGACAGGAAGCACAACAAATGAGAAGAGCAGAATAATACACCGTGTACAACACTAGCCCAGGTGGCGCTCTAACACAAATACCGACCCGGATGTGAACACAGAGCCATATGTGGAGGAGATCCTTCCTATCCTTGGGAAGAAACCGTCCTCAGCCTGCTATTTCTGTAGTAATCCCTGAGGGTAATACGTCCACCGACCCAGCTGATAATTGTATACTAGTATCACTAACCAGAGAGTTGTATTAATCATGCGATTAAGGAATGTCATTAATAATATTTGCGACATTTTTATCGTTTCGGTAGCTTGCGTTATCATCTATGGTAGCATGTGCTATCAAAATCATATTTTGTATTATGCGAGTAAGGATTGTTGTTAATAATATTTTGCGACATTTTTATCGTTTCGGTACCTAGCGTTGTCATCCATGGTAGCATGTGCTATCAAAATCATATTTCGTATTTTCCATGCGATTAAGGATTGTTGTTAATAATATTTTGCGACATTATTATCGTTTCGGTACCTTGCGTTGTCATCCATGGTAGCATGTGCTAAATCATATTTCGTATTTTTCCTGGACTAGGAATGACATTCACCAGTATCTGCATTGATCTGTTTCATAAGTTTGAAAAAATAAGACCAATATGATATGCTTGGCATATGTTTACGACATCGAAGACATTCAATATTATGTAAAGGTTATTTCAAGATAACTGGTCCATTGCCATCCAATATAACTTGTCTTCCCTCTGGACCTGAATTTAAATCGCTGCGCATCATTCTCAGCTATTGATCTCATCTTGGCGAGTGCTACACCGATACCAATTCCTCGTTGAAGCATCTTCATCTATTTACTTCTTCAGCACATTTTGATTTCATGCCACGCCGGAGTTCCCGAGATATATCGATATTAGGATCCATGGTCATCCATTTTGCCCATCACTGGAGACAGTGGTCATCTTCGAAACATTTCGACAGACTCCGAACCATTATAAGTAGCTCAATGTCTTTACAGAGGGTCACCTGTCATCATTGTATATACATTATATACGCTAATACGTCCTGATAGTAGTATGTATTGATATTAGGCCACGGGTCTTTTACAAGCCAATAACGGCCTTCTCCGTGATCGGATAAACTTATATATTTGGCCCGGGGATCTGTGCGCCCAATAGATGTCTGGGGAATCATATTACGACCAGGGGTGATGCTCGTCGCTGATCTCACTTCAGTCCGGTATTTAATGCCATGGATTGTTGGAGAAAGTAATATTCAGTAATGTGTTTTGTATGTGCATTCTAGTGTACTACCATAGTTTTGGGCATACTGAAGACATTCGGGGCCTGAAGATAGTTTTACCAACTTTCTTAACTCAGCTTGGCCTGGTACTACTCGTCTTTGAAGTCGTCTGCGAGTTCTTGAAGAGTACTTGGAGCCTTCAGACGTTTGGAAATTATTCCTTGTTGAAATTATGTAAATTGATTTGTCCATAAAGGCTACTGGACCTTAATTAATTAGATTGAGTTCATCGGAATCGAATCTATGTTTGTATATATTCAGATTGCGTTCGAATTAACGATTACATATACATACCCTTATAACCATGTCCATATATATCCTCATTAGTCCAATTTAGTCATCTGATTTCAAGAACGGTAATCATACCAATTAGTTAATCAGACTAACGAGGTAGTAGACATAAACGTATTAGTTTGGAAACATAGTAACACAATGCTCCCAATACCTGCGACACACACAACAAACGAACATCTGAGAGACTTTGTATTTGTAGCAGGTTAGAGACTCTTACCGTAATCTAAAGCCTCGTGATTAATTCCAAACGTTTTATGAATAATCCTGATACGTCTGGCCAGATATATATGTAGATGTTATCTGTGCCATTACCAATGTTAGGACTGTGGCTGATTGGTGTGTGAAGAATGTTTCCCCTGAGAGCAGATCCGTGCACTTCCTGCTCAGCATTGATCGTAACCTCTGACTCGAATTTCTTCTACTGATTAACTTCCCGACGATGACTGTCAGAAACGAGCGTGGATGTTCCCGACTTGTTGCCACATCAAAAGAATGGACATAATACTTTTACCAGGGGATATGCCCTCTTCAGCCTGTGTTAATTCTGCATGTGGAATATCTGATGGTGGATCATAAAAATGAAAGAACAGATGTTAAATGTATCGATTTTACAATCGGAGATAGAGTGCACTTGATCCCTTCGTGTACATTTATACGACATCAATTTAGATGTGAAGTGGGGAATATAGACTCGTGTCATGCTCACAGATAGAGAAAGAGAGAGCGTGAGAGAGAGAGAGGGAGGGAGAGGAGGGAGAGAGAGGGGAGGGAAGGAGATAACAAGAGAGAGACATACACTAACGCATGTACACACAGCGATATACAATCCAGATCTATGGCAAGGTTGCAATAAGTACATATTGACGGTTTGCACTACTAGACCACCTTCACTTTATATATTCCATAACATAATTGTGTACCATCAATTTGATTACATCATATTTCGGTGGACAGCGCCATACACTTCATGTCGCCCCGTGTCATATCCAGTAGACCCATCTGTTCCAGGTGTCTTTGATCGTCTGAACCTCCGTACATGAGAGGTGTTAACTTCAGCCCCACCCCCGGCCTGAGAGTTCCGAAAGGGAAGATAATGTGCCCTTTGACACCTGAAGTTGACAACCTTCTCTCCAGACTTCTTCAGGTCTGCGACCGTCATCTGTCTGTAGCCGGACTACTCTGTCTGAGTGGTCAGCGTCTGTAACAAGGACTCTTGACAAGGTCCGTGTTGCTGGTCAGACGGTCGCTTCAAAGCCGAATGTTCTGATCCTCCAAATATTACAAACACCACTTCAACTGTTCCCAGTCCTTGATATGGTGTGAGGATAATTGATGTTGAAATATTGGTTTTGCTCTGCCTGGCAAAATGTGTGCAGATTATTCCGCTACACTGATGCACAAACTGTTATCAGTCCCGAGATAACGTTGTTTCTGTAGGTTCCGAAAATAAGATGGACTCGGCGAACAGTCCTGATTGTGACCCTGTATTATTGGACATTCTTCACGATTTACCATAACCACTGTGTTTCCTGCAATTATACTCTCGATTTAGTAACAAAATAGTTCGGGTTGGGCATATTTAGATAAACCTAATGACATGTCGCATCCGCATTGATCTTGACTTAGGGAATATTTCTTCTGTTCACTTGAATTTGTAAATAATACATGTAAATGTCTGTATTTTCGCTACGACATTAATTAATTATTAGAAATTAATTTGCTTGATAATTTCTGATTTGACCGATAATCAATCAAAGAAACATTGGCATGAAAACCAATGGAACGTTGGTGATGATATACCAGTTTGAAATCTAGCTGTAAGTTAAGATACAAGTTGAATATTGTTGAACACGTACAAGCCAGAAATAATGCATCCCACTAGTCATATCGCTTGCACCAGTTGTAGCGTTCTTCAGCCAACTTACCATTATCAATTGTGTTCTATTTTAATTATATTTTGGTATTTTATTTTACATTGGAGTTGAGAGCCTCTTTCAAGATTGTTTCACGTATATCAGTGCTTGTCAGTTTATGGCAGGAAGAAACCCGCAACATCCGTGGCTCTGAATATTGCAGTAAACCTGCGAGAACCGACTGGTTTATCAAATTAGACACTATTCTGATTTTATGCGCTAACACAAGTATTACCAATTCAGCCTCTTCAGCCAATTCTAGAACGAGTTCTAGATTGATTATCTTATTACATTACCTCCATTCCCCTATCTGCAATAAAATCTGCCAGGCTACATTACAATAACTAGACCCAGGCTACCCTGGACACGATGACCCTTGATGGTCAAATCGCGGGCAACCACACGTTTCCATTAAGTCCCAATTTGTATACTCATTACTTCAAGCCTTCGATGATTTTCCGCAACATTTCTGCATATCGAATAGTTTACTTTTCATAGCTGGTTATCCTACGAGGTCGTGCCATTGGTCCTCTGGAATTGGTCAATTTCCATAACTCCCCGTGTCCGTATCAGCTCCGTTAGGCCATCCTCATTCACGGAGACCTGCGGAATATGCTTAGTTACGCTGTAATTGGGTCTATTGATTGACATCATCGGTGTCAGCGCCTGGGTCAGATCAGTTTCTGGACAAGGGTCACGATCTCCAGACCCTTAGTCTATCAGGGGAGGATATAACCTATTGGTAAATTTCTGATAGTTGCCAAGTCTAGAAGGTTTCCTGTTAATGCTTCTGTATTTCCTTGCTTGTCAGTGATTGAAGCGATTACGATTGATCGACACGGGCTGTGCTGTATATACAGAGAATGCAGGAAGGAGGATTTTTTTTTATAATTAGCAATTTTAAACGTTTGCCAAGTATGATTGCGGATCTGGGAAGACTAGGAATTTGATCTTCAGTGTGAGTCATTGCTGAACGATCGTTAGCTAATAGACACGATTCCTTTTTATAAAGTCTACTATTGCACGATATACAGATATAGAAGGTTTTATTATAGATACATATACCTCTGGGACTACTGCTGAGATCAGACTGGGAGAATACAACTTATTTGGTAGTTAGTTTACCTAATGTCGATATTCAAGTATTAAAAACAGTTTCATATTTTCGGTCGAACTGTCGCTCCATGAAAAACTATTTTCTTGTTATTAATCAGTATGAAGTATATAAAGTACTACAGTATAGATCATTATATGTAACTTAGCTGATTGGAATATCGTGTCACTGTATCTGACATGTTTCCCGTACATTTACTTGTCTGTTTCCTGTTATTCTTTTATACCAGATGATTTAACCTCTCGGACATGTAAGCAATCTCACCTATTGCTTATCAAATAAGCCTGTGTACATTTCTTTCACTTTCCAGGTCACTACAAACAAAAGTGTAATGCCTTGCTAGTTTGACATATACATATCGTGTTCGCATCCAGTTCTTGATCTTCTGAACCATCTTCTGAACAATCTTCTAAACGTGATTACAGAGCTGACTTATAGGAGAACTGCGTGGTGATAAGATTTGATGACAAGCCGACACTCGACAAGCTTGAATGAAATCTCGCTCCTGCTTTCCCACAGTTCCTACTTTTCGATCAAACGATTGATCAGTCTTGAGAGCTCGCTTGATCTTTGTGTAAAACTCGTCCGACCATGCGGGGTATAGATCGGTCTGATTATTCCCATGGGTGAGTCACGTGCTCGAGGCCTACCCGCGTTCTACGAGGGTCCCTCACCTCAATCCCTACCCCTTTGGGACCGGCAGGATGATCGATAGGGGGACTTAGTTTCTGAGAAAATGATGGAATTGAGCGCGCAACAGGCATCTGAGATTTCTTCATGATAGCAAGCACTAGTAGCGTTGTCTCTTGTTCCTCATGCGAAGACTTGGTACCGTCTAATTTATCTGGGAATGAGATCTCGTCTGAAGTTGCGCTAAACAATCGCTCGATTATTGTACAAGCATGCAATGTTGGTGGAAGCACTTCGCACGTTAAGATGGTTTGTCAATGTAAATTTGATTTAGACTGATTGCAGGGCATGAAAGTGCTGGAAAGAGCAAACATTATGAAGCAGTGGGACAATCTCTGATTTCCTCAATAAGTCATTGATCATGCTTAAAGTGTAAAATTATTAATCAAAATCTTTAACTGAATTATACATCATCCGTCTTATGGGCACAGCCTTTAATGTTATTTCTGAACATGATTGATCTTCAGACAAATGTAGTTCATTAACTTTTCCAAAAGGAGAATATCCACATTTCGTGTTACCATTACAAAACTAGGTCAGTGGTGTCTTAACAGGTGCGATTCCAGAAACGTATAGTTGTCTAAGTTGATGCTACCTGTTTGGATATAACGATATACCATACAAATGTGAAGTTAGCATGATGTGCATTAATTATATTGGCTAATATAATTCGCATTATTCACAATACTACTTAAAATGTTCACCATTGTTAAGTATACGCACATCGCGTACTATTTACGATGGACTTTAAACAGTTAGTTTGAGATAAGGTCTTCCGTTATTGCTCCCTCGGCGGTCGTTACTGTCACAATAAACACCCAAATGACCGAACACTGTGTAAAGACTACGTGAGAAACTAAATATCGCCAAACTAGTGCAGTATAACGTAATTTTGCAGCACTAGGGCATAGTAAGTAATTACATTACTGGAGAGTTCAGGTAGCTTGTGTCTGTGTCCTATCTAATTTGACCAGCAGAGGACGTCTTTGTTAATCATTTTGGTTCGATACGAGCACGCCAAGAAGCGACATATACTCCCGGTGAGACGAATAGCTTCTCCTGGTGAGACGAATAGCTTCTCCCAGTGAGGCGAATAGCTTCTCCTGGTGAGGCGAATAGCTTCTCCTGGTGAGGCGAATAGCATCATTCTCCGACCGTCGAGTATGGTAAGCTCGCTTTATTTTGAGAACTTTTTCTCATCCATAAGAGCTCACACGAACTAGGAACTAATGCAATTTTGTCGGCCAAACTGTAACCAAATTTGACGCTGACGTATGACCCCAAGATTAACTTCAAACAGCGTTTGTTAGCTAGTTTTGACCAAATGATTGCTTGGGGAAATGAGCGATGTTTGGTACTTTGATATTTTTCCTTATCGAGCAAGAGATGGAATGGTTCTTTCGCGAAGATGGCATTATGATTTAAGACGTGTGGAATACGGAAGCACTCGGAATTCCATAAACGGCATTGTTGTAAAGGGTCTTTTAATGGATTCAAGGAATGTTTCCAACGTGTTTTCAATATGTTAAGAAGTGAACTAGTGTCTTGTTGGGAACATACGCAGTTAATAGTGGCTAGAGCAATTAAATATCAATTTACGTCACGAAAGTTGGTTGTAAAGGGAATTGATACACAATTTAATTGAATCAAATGGGATCATTTCGTGCAGAAATAGATTATTCTTTCGTAAAACATCATACATGACGGTAAGCCTCGGAACAGAATGTCTAAAAGTGTTGTATCTAAATGTCTATTTTAAGTCAATTTTCTAAAGTTAACGTAATTTCTCAATTTCACGATAACGCAAGTCAATTCAGAAAGCCATTTCCAGAGTTGACCGTGAACGACAGGCGTGTGTGAGAGCCACGAGAAGATCTCCATCACTGCAGACCTTATCTATCTGACGTAACGTTACATTGGAGAAATGGATCGGCTCCACTTCCGTCTATATAAATCCCATTCCCACGTTGATCGATAAGACAGTAGCACGGCCAGTTGAACTCTCCCTGTTGAAGGCCTGGCGTAAAACAACAGTAAACCTCGGTTCCAGGAAGCAATCTTACCCAGGGAATCTTTTTTCACGCGTAGGTTTCTGTGCTTATTCCACTCCGCGGTGATATGAAAGGGTTCGATAAACCCCAGTGTCACTCACGGAAGCGCATGCGAGATTTCTTGTAGAGAACATGTGTAAGAAGGATCACGGATTAACTGAAGACTCGCATGCAGACTCGCATGCAGAAATCTCCCTCGCAATGGCGGAGTGGAAGATCCAGGTTAATTGTTTGATCTTACTTAGCTCCTTTCATACATATATTTTCTAGGGGTAGTCATTTTGTGGGTCTAAATGGGATTGGAAAACGTTCCGAATATATCCTATGTATCTTGAGTTGAGCTTCTTTAAGCATAATGGAAATAACACATATAATAACATTTTGATATTCCTTCTGGGAACTGAATTAACGGATACCATATCTCCAAGCAAAGACATGTTTGTGATGCAACAATTCACACTATGTATGCCCTGTGTAGACATAGGCAACTAGTACGTGTGAATGAACGTGTCGAGCATTTACCATAGAAGCGTCTGGTCTCAGACGAACGTTTTTGCACTATCTACGTTGTATAATAGTCAGAACTCATTCAGTTCATGACTAAAGGGTATATTACGGGTAGCTTTCATGGAAATTGGTAGTAATTATGTTTCTGCATTGACAAGCTATTGGTACCAAACACGACATTAGCACCAATATTAGCCTTTCTTTTGACAAGATATTGGCACAAATATATACTATCAAACTAAGTATAACATTGCTCTCTGGGGGTCGTTGTACACGCTGGGTTATTATCATGCTGAATGGTTTTCAATGTTCAAGGAGACTAAGTACAATCCAGCGATGCAATGGGCAGTAACACTCCGTGTATTTCGATGGCAATGGCTCGCATGTGACGAACATTAAGTACCAAAGCCTTCTGTAATAACACCCGTCTTTATAACCTCGTACTGGTTATGCTGCTGATTCCCCTCGTAAGCATCTGCAGTTGTTTTATTACTGGCTATAGCTATTTGCTGATGCCACTGGGAGCATGGGTGTATGCGGACCGTTTGACATTAGGGGCATGTATTGATGTGTAAAATGTTACTTCTACTTTATGTGCAAACTACACACACGCCCTTCGAATCCTATGTCGCTGTTGTGAGTTAAACTTGTCCTTATTTCTACATTTATTACACATGACAGCAAAAGCCATGTTCGATCAAATAATATATGTTAACTGAAATGCATGCTGAAGTAATGCCAACATTCATGAGTGGGTAAATATGCACTCGCCAAGCAACCAAGAATAACATGCATTGCATTTAATGCCAATTTATTCAGCATTGCAAAGGCTAGAATGCAGTGGTGTATTTCTTTCAACTAATGAAGTTGGATGAATAGAAATTGCTTCATTGAGAGGCTGCATTGGAATTCTTTCTTAGAAACCAACCTGAAAGAGGTTATGTATTAATGTCCCTCTACTCTGGCTACTAGTGCCGTCTATTTCAATACCGATATTCAAATTACACTGGATAATCAATGGAATTTGATTTGCATCTATCGCAATCATACGATTTAGACAACCTGCATTAATGTCACGTCTGCGTAATGTGTTTGATGTGCATCGTCACATTCTCTGATCGACTCGAGTTTGTGGTAAGGCCTTGCACAATCTCTGATTGAGTTGTAGCATGCCTTAGAGCTTCCTATTCCGTGCCTACCGCCGCGTTGGCAGTTGATAAGTTGTTAATAATTTGGGTTGATCAAGTACTTGTGCTTTACATGTTGGTACTCTTCAAAGACACGAGTCTATAGTAACCTCCAGCTCACGTGACTACTGCTAAATGACCCGTGATCAAATCCTAGTAAAGTTTGATACCGTCAATGACAATGATGTAAATTAAAGTTTTATGACTTCTTCATAGCGGGTAATGGAAATATTACTGTTTAATTACCCGTGAGCTTCAAGGAATAGTCGTTTCTTTACGATATTTATAAAAAATAAACGTTAATCGAAATTGGTACCTTTCAATTTTGAATGTGTGTTTCATTAAACAATTGCTCAGTTGCATGCCTTGACTCATTCGGTCGTTAAATATTCCTTTCAAGCAGTTCTTCATCTAATAGTTTGTCCTACGGTGCATATTTCTAACCTTAATTAAGTGCTTAAACTCACTTCTTGAGGATTATCGTATATATGGTACTCATCATTACTGTTATGCAAGAACTAATAAGTTACGATATGTAGTCTATATAGTATTAAGACACGCCTAAAATGTTTCATATCCACTGGAAATATTCGTAATACTGAGCTTGTAAGAGCAGTTATTTAGAACATCTTGATGCTTAACAACTCGTATTCAGTAACTGTGAGTATAGAATAGAAAAGAATAGAATAGAATAGAATAGAGTAGAATAGAGTAGAGTAGAATAGAATAGAGTAGAATGCAGTATGCCATGTTTACTGTTGTTGTTTGTCTTGTGTGCCAATATGTGAGAATAGAATGAAGAATACAGTACACGATATTCACTGTTGTTATTTGTCTTTCAGGCGGTCTTCGGGAGCTTCACAGTCGCTGTCAGAGCGGTTTCTTCGGCTACAAGTGTCGCTTCCGGTGTCGATGTAAGAGGAACGAGGTCTGCGACAAGATTCACGGCAACTGTCTGACCGGATGTCGCGATGGATACTGGGGGCCAGGATGTCAACTGTGTAAGTGTCTCATCTACCTCTATTAGCTTTCAAATATGGACTCATTATTGTGATATTCCAAAACGTGTTTCCTTTGTTAAACCCTCCTTCATTCCTTTAAATATGTACTTCTATTTCAAATTTGTTCAATAAATCAATAAGTGTACTTCTTGATTAATGTGTGTGTGTGTGTGTGTGTGGGGGGGGGGGGGGGGGGGGGTGTTACGCTGTTGCCCAAAACTCCACATTAACCTTGCGGCGGTTTTCTTGAAGTGAGAGTAAAACCTGAAGTAACTAATTATTACGGAAATACTCAGGAACTACGGGTGATACTGCTGAAAACGACGTATTGACTGTGAACTGTATTATAGACTACATATCCTAATATCCGCCCGGGACTGATTTTAACCGGACGTTAGGCAGGATGCGTCTTCAGAGCAATCATGTCTGCCCGTCTCCATCAGCTGACAATCAGGTCTGACCTACACGCTGGGGACCTAGGAAGGCTATCAAGCTTCCTTGAAATGTTTAGCTTAAATTGCCTAGTTAAAATAATGAACGACGTTTGTTTGACGGCTATCAGTAGAGTTACGCAATGACGTCCCTCGGGTGTCTTCGGAATTAGAAGTCTATTCAGCATCCGATTCCTAACTGAATCGAGTTTTCAAACAGGATTGCAGTTTAAGTAATTTGCTGGGTTTGGAAGGCGTGTAAATGGCTTCGTAATGTGAAATATGCAACCTCCCTTTGTGGACCATGTTGCGTGCAGACTTCAAAGCTATGATCCAAATCCGCAATGATGTTACACTAACTCGATGTTTTTTCCTTCGTGCAAAAGCTAGAGGTGAAATCAACGAACGATAAAACATCAGATATTGTTTCCAATATTCGACGTGCTTGTGTTTATATGAGTTTAGAATACAAGTGCTATATACATTTCATGCGTAACGATAGTTTTCTTGTGCTGATTTATTTTAAATGGCGCTCTTCCGTTAGTCACTGACATCGTCTTTATGTATGTAAATTCCTGGATAGTAAGGATTGAGAGACAAACTAGTGGTATTTAATTTAGTCTTTAATTCATCAAGCATGAGTGCTTATGGTGCATAGTTCTTCAATAGGAAAGGAACAGTTCATAACGAACACTACGTTTGAAAAACAGGTATCGTTTCTCGGAGCTCCCATATCTACTACGAGATAGCTATATATAATACTAATACATGGGGACCGTGCACAAGTTTACGAGAGCGCTATGATCTCATAGAAGTTGAGCTTCGAGAAACGATACCCAGTACCGTTTTAGCTAATTTGCACCAGTTCTAAAAACGAAAGTACATCATTCTAATCAGTTGAGCTACGTGAGGTTGTGTCCATCTACCAATTGACAAACAAACTGCGTTAAATATCAGCGAAACTCGCCCAAAGATATTTCGGCTATTAGTATTTGTAGTACCTGTAAAAACGCAATTTACTAGTACTCTTCGCAACGAGTGTCCTTCTTCATCAGCCATCAGCTCTGATCAATAATGTTAATTAATAGAAATGCTGGTAAATAATTATTTCTGATAACACGTTCATCTGGGAATTGCCAAACAAATAAGTAAATTTACAAAGACCGGTATGCGTGTCTTCATTTAATAGATGCCAAGAGCATAAAAGTCGCCTATTTTGTTGTGTAATCAATGAATTTTAAACGATGCAAAATTTGGAAATGTTTTCGGTTTTATTTTCCTTTGGCAGATTTATTAATCATCAGCTTCTGATCTCTGTGTAATAAAGATTTGTCTGATATGTTGTCATGGTGATTCGGTACTTCTCAGAGCGAGAGCGATCAAGATAACATCCTCAGTATTGCTCATTCATGAAAAAGTAGAACTGTGGATCTTTCAATTCTTATTGTATTCATTCGCACTTAATAGTATTGAGTGTACTTGTTTTTTCGTATTGCATGTAAGTTAGTGATGCTATTAGATTGTTAATATGTTAATGGCTGGGATGCCTGTAACAGTAACATATTAAAGAATCATTCTTCGAGACCGTTTCCATACTCATCCGCATGTAATCTTATCTTATGTCATTTTACATAGGATTCTACTCACCTACTCACAAACGCGGACACATTACCCCTAGACAAAATTGCTTCGTCTCCATATGATGCAATACACATCTGAATTTCTGGACTAAAATTACCCCTAGTCCTTGTGAAAGACCTTCGTGGCAATTCTTTCGATTTATTTTGGATATTTTGGATTTTCTTTTAGAAAATGTGGCATATGACAAGGACTGACATTACCCAACCCCGATATCGCTGAAACGCAGAGTCAAAGCACCAATAACGGAGTATCTCTCTCTCTCTCTCTTTCACAGCCAACATCTGCTATTACAATGGTCAGAAGAGGAACTACATGGGAACAAAGTCGTTGACCGACAGCAGGTACACGTGTCAGAGTTGGACGACTCAGATCCCACAGAAACACACGTACACCGGGAAAGACTTCCCTGACCGAGTCCTGCCCAACAACTTCTGTAGGACGACCGCAGATTCCTCCAAACCCTGGTGCTACACCACGGAGCCCAGAGTCCGGTGGCAGTACTGTGCCATCAACAACTGTAGTAAGTATCACACACTCGGCGGGTGGCAGTGCAATGGCAAAGTGGTAATGCAGTTATCATCCTTTGTCTGTCAGTACCAGCCGGTGCTCGCAGGTTTATTACACCATTCAGTGCTATGGTTGTTGTGGGTTTCATAGTAGTAGTAGTAGTAGTAGTAGTAGTAGTAGTAGTAGTAGTAATGATAATAATACTAATAATTAGTAGTAGTAGTAGTAGTAGTAGTAGTAGTAGTAGTAGTAGTAGTAGTAGTAGTAGTAGTAATGATAATAATACTAATAATTATTAGTAGTAGTAGTAGTAGTAGTAGTATAATAATAATAATTAGTAGTAGTAGTAGTAGTAGTAGTAGTAGTAGTAGTAGTAGTAGTAGTAGTAGTAGTAGTAGTAGTACTGGTGTACGACTTGTTATATATCACAATTTAGCCCTCGTCCATACATTATGTCAGCGGAAACTAGTTGGTATTTTTTAGAGGTTGACATCACCACCTGTGGTCGTGTTTCAGACTGCCCTGGTGGTAGGTTCGGCAGCAATTGCGGAAAGGAGTGTCATTGCAAGGACCAATCAGAGAGCTGCGACAGCATCCTGGGAATGTGCAAGAGCGGCTGCGCAGCTGGCTGGACTGGTTACGACTGTCAAACACGTAAGCACTTTGCGCATCCTTCACATCACAGCTTGCGACAATCTCAACCAATGACATCACGGAGAATGTTTTTTATTCATTTGTCCAAAGAATGTGAAGTGCGCGTAGTTATTAAGAGATAAATGGCGAACAAAATCGTATAAAAAGAAAAGTAAGGCTATAATTACCATATTTTATATCACTCGGTGTTCGCATGCGGAACAATTACTGTGAATGACACTTCAGACTTTATACATTTTCCCATAGATATTTCCCCAAGGACTAATCTACAGCAAAGTGTTGCCATATTCAGCCAATACAGACATTAACTGACCTTCCATGCTTTATGCTACAAGACGTACACATATGTGCTTCTTGTGCTGTTTTCTATAATCGCATTACACCTCATGGCAGTACTCTACGGGCCCTTAATTTAAATTTTGAACGCGCTGCGAGAAATCGATTGATTCAGTTTGACCCAAAATGTCGTGGAAAAAATGAGTCCGTACAATGTTCCTATCAGGTCCCAGAAGGTCCAATGCTTGTAAAAACTCACAGTGGCATCATCTTGACTCCAAATTGTGTAACAATCTAGTGGACTCGTAAAGATAATAGCACAATAATTGATCTTGCCCGCAGAACTAGCAATGATAATAGTGTTAAATCAAGAAGAAAAAATGGGAAAGAATTCAGTACAGTCTGGTTATCTATGCGAGAAACGGTCACAATCTCGCTGAATTAAATCTAAACATTTTGAAAGGACATGTCAGGGTTCTTGACAACATCACCGGAGAGAAGTCGGCTTATTACTCCAAGACAGTGGGAGTGAGATCCGGCACCGGTTGATTAGTAGCGAGGTGCTACGTTAAGACGTGAATTACGAGATCTGTGTTCAGATATGCACCAGAAACACCAATAACGTAAAATCTGTGCCCACTGCATCTGGTGGAAGCTTTGTGCAAGCCAGAACTCTCAGCTCATAAAGATACCCATCTCCAGATGTAATACAATTATCATCACGGGTGCCGGGCTTCCATTGAGTCATAAGTGTGATAATGACCGAGCCTGCTCGTGTGATTTACTCTGATCAGCTCTCATTGAATGTAATCACAACTCTGCCGGTTCCAGCGCGCCATAAATCTCACTTTAAACAATAACATGCTAATTTTATGGAACCACTTGTTCTGTGCAATTTTAGCCTTGAATTTGAATTCGATTTGGCCTGACCTTTATTGGAAGACATTGTCTTTTGACCAGGAAATTCCACTGTAATGCAATTTAGTTTTCTCACTTTTTCAAATGGAAAATCTAAAACTTAAACATGTCTAAAGTTGAATTCTTTACGTTAGGAATTGAACAAGGATTATTCGACTTTCGCCAGTTACCAAAGTCCCCAAGAGCGTGCTGTTTAATGTAACTCGAAATGCATCGTAGCTCAGACGTACAGAAATAGACACTATTAAGTCGATATTGACATTTATTTGTAACTTTATCCAACACCGGAGACTTACGTTAAATAATTATAATATAGCAGGGAAAGCACGTTCCTAAACTTGTGTTAACATTGAAATTGCGAGTAGTTTTTCGTTCAGATCTACCTCTTAAGTCGAGACATTCCTGCTTGCAAATATTTGGAACCGTTGGTTTTTCTCAATTCAAATATCAGCGTTGTTCTGCTGGGGTGAGTCTCGTGTAATTGAAATCAGTCTAGTTTGGGTTCCTTGTCGTAGGGAGACCAGACAGTGTAGACGTTGATCAGGATTCCGGGATTAACTTTGTCTGCACGATGCTTGTACAGACGTATTCCACTGTTAACTCGACAATCTCCGACCATAACACTCGTACGAACTTCCCGTGGCTGTGTTCATAAGGCGATGGATGTTTGAAGGACATATTTGTGAAAATGTCGAATATCCAATTTTCTAAGTACACTTATTGACGTAGACCTGAGAGAGAAATTATACATCGTATGTGTAAAGGGCGATGACGTTTGGAAGTGAATTAGGCATCAGTATACTTGTAACCCTTTCGTATAGGAAGTGACACTAACAGCATTGCAGATATCTAATGCTAGCCATAGTCCCAGAGGGTGAACGTAAAACACTGTATGTCAATGTTGCCGTCAGTTCTACTGAATGGATTAATATTTAAATCAATGTGAAATGAGCAATTGAAAATCTTTCCAATCTTGTACACAAAATATACGATCATCATCGAAACGACGGCCGTAGTATGCCTCCCTAACACCCGGCGTTTCGATTATGATATGTGATACGCAACAACAATATTTACATTGATATATAAACGTTTTTAAATCACTGCAATTTGTATATTATGGCGATGCAATACCGGACGCAGATAAACGGTTACGAAATGTCCAGCTTACAAAGCATTTCTTTGGCTAGTCCCTGGAGATGTTCATGAGACCGCGGCTGATTGGCTTCACGTTCTAACCCCGGTCCACGTTCCAACCCCCAGTCCAAGTGTCGAAACTGTCCAGATATACAGACATTTAAACGCTGGACACTAATACTCCCAGAGGAAATTACTGCGTCAACGATGATGGAGGATTGCGGCTTTAAACTGGACGGATGTGAGAGTCAGTTTTGGACGTTGTGCCTTTAATCCTGCTGGCGTAAGCTGTCCGTAAGCCGAGACGTCTGGGGGACCGGTCTTCATAAGCTGATAATTGTATACGATCTCCCCATAGCCATTTAATAGTCGCTTCAGTTATGTGTCATCATTACAGCCCAGTTAACCAGGAAAAGTCGTACCTTATATATCAGGCGATGCAACGTAAAGAGTGTTTACTTACATGTACGAGTATACGAGCACTATGTACAGTATACTATGGGCCCTCTTCTATTGCACACACCGCGAACGTTATGACTCCATTAGTATTTCATACTAGCGCTGATAATGGTCCATATAATGGCAAGTTTATTCATGATCCTGCTATTAACGGTGTGATCAATTACATTAGCATATTGTATACATGAGTATTGAGTACTACAGAGTAACTAGTGGTATTATTAATAGGCATAATGGAACTATAATGAAGAAGTAACTATTTGTATAAATTATTGCTATTGGACTATTAGGGTAATAAATTATTAAATAACCATATTTGTAGCATACGGGTTCTAGTTATATCATGACGGAACTATTTGTATTATAGGTATTTCTGATGACGTTAGCTGACCGGATTAGGTATATACGCGAATATTAAGAATAATTGAGTAACTATTTGTATTACTAGTATTAGAATACGGGTGCTAAATGGTCGAGTGTACGGATACATTGTCATCGAGGAACTATTTGTATTATAGGTATACGGGTGCAATACGACGAACATGTCGCAGCTATTACGCGTAAGCCAATGGAGTTGTTTTGCATCCCAAGTTTCAATTGAACTTTGTCACCGTCCTTCCTCCACAACTGAAATCTAACACATTGCCAATGTTCATTTATTTCTTGCACGGTACGTCTGTCCACAGGCATTGGTCCCCTAATAGGAAACACCATCTCCTGATTATTTTGTAGACGTTGTCCTCCGGTGTCCCCCCGTAGGGGATCTCTAAGCAGAGTCTATACAGTAGGACAGGCTATTAATCTTGCCATTAGCCCAGAGAGGGCGACTGTATTGAATTTAGCAAATCTCTTGTTGATGTATTATTTCGTCCCGTGGATGTTATTAAACGCTACCAGTCAGTGTCGGATACAGCAGGTATGCAATATGCAATAACATCCCATTGTCAGCCAGACAAGATGTCCATTTTATTTTGAGAATCTCTGCAAGAGCGTAACCTGTGTTCGGTTTAATTGAAACAGAACGATTTGTTTCGTGTATGGGAAAGGTATGTGGGTCTATATTTGTAATGTTACATCCGAGATTCCTACGAGCTCTCAAATGCAATACTTTGTATCGAAAACAGAACCATTTATGCTTCCTCTCTCAATAGTTTACAAGTAATTAATTATATTCACTTGACATTTTGTTTCTAATGGGCAATTATTAAACAGTCTGTACATAAAGAGAAATATATTTATGTTAATCTATACAACTGAGGTTACTGCTAACAATTGCAAAGGTTCAAAGAATGCTAATGGCCAATGAAGACCATGTGGCCTTTACGTACATATTGGTCTACAGTTCTTGACTAAGCTATTCAGATAGATCTACCTATCAATGAGCTATTCATGTCAGGGAATTGACTCGGTAATGACGCTTAAGTGTAGGCGTTCTAATCATTTGTGATCAACGACAACCTTCAATGTAACTCAATATTATCGACATCATTACTTAGAAATAAATAGCATCAATATCGTTGGCCAGGCGTATCGTGATCGTTCTCAAATAAGCTATATTTTGCCGATGTTTCCGTGGAAAAGTCAATACCATTGAAGTCCCAGTGCTCATAAACATGCGGGAACAAGCAGCAGAATATAGTTTGGTTATTGACTTACCTGCGCACCTTAAGGAGAAATGCACCAATATGTTGAATATACATGTGACTAATACTATTCTATTCTGAACTTATTGCGAATGGCTATAAAAGTGTGCATTTGGAAATGCATGTATACAAAAATACCTAGATTATGACGAAAAATAGTAATGTTAATATATGTATATGTTGAATCTGGAAGGTGTATCTAGTAGGGAATGTCTATAAAAGTGTTTTTTTAAACATAATTGTATACAAAAAAATACCTAGAGTATGGCGGAAAATCGTAATGTTAATATATGTATATGTCCCGTTATAATCTGAATTGGTTTATCTAGTCTTTGAAACACAGACCCAATAACTTCAAGTTTCCACATAATAATACCAGTAAGGCAGCATTGGACATGCGTTTCAGAGATTGTGTTCATAATAGACCACACTTCAACAATGGCGGCAGTATCCTAAAGAACATTATGTTCAATGTTCTCAACAGAGAAACATAAGCAACTCACGTAGAACGTATAGACATGTTTTCAAATAAATATTGTTTTTAAATATGTAGACTGAACACTGTAAATGACCTATTAGGTATGAAAGAAGACAATGAGTATGAGTACCTGCTTCACCGAATGAGTATGCTACGTTTGGGAGTGATGTCCCTTTGCACAGCATGATTTCTGCATGTGTAGTGTGGTGTGTTGATTTAATGAGTTTGACATTTCAGCTCTTCCCTGCCCTGCCAACACGTATGGCTGGGACTGCTCCAAGGAGTGTCAGTGCAAAAATAAAAAGGACTGCGATCGTTTTACTGGTCCTAAGTCCAGTTGCAAATGCAAGAAAGGGTTCTTTAATCCACCGCAATGCGAGCCAGGTAAACTTGGTATCTATTGATGTTGCTAACAAAGCTCGCTGGCTTTTAGTTCATTAAAGAGTCTCGCCTTATTTTACCTTCCTTTTAGTGCTGTTTTTGCATATCATTTCATTATGATTTTTATTTCAATACTTCTCCTTTACTATAATATGTTTCATCGTCTTTGTAAATATATGTTCATACAAGACTTTGAATCTTCTATTCTGTCGCCTACATTAAATCGAAACACTATTTTTTCCTCACTATATCCTTATTCGTTTCGAACTGGAGATTAATCTTTTACATATAGGAATAAAGGCAAATAATGTTGAGAGAGTCTCGTTAAATAGTATTCACATCATTATTAATAACAATAGCTAGCGTACCATCAATAAGCATGCTTTGGCATACTTAATATGCTAGGTTTAATATCTGCACTATGTTATCGTGATTTTTTGTTTGTTTTAGTGGCCGTTTGTTTCAGCTGTACCAGTTGTGGACTATATACGTGATTGTTGTCATATAAATAGCATGTCAGTTAGATATAAAACTAACACTAATAGTTTAACATTGAAAACGTGCTTCAAATGATCAAGACAGATTTACTTTCAAATGTTAATGCTTTCAATTAATGTCTTTCTCAATATTTACCCATCAGGTATGTCCTCTTAGCTTTGTATTCGCTTCAATCTGGCTGGAAACATCTTGCTTGTGCTTAGCTTATAATACATCGAAAACTATTCTGCACAAAAAACAAACACGTCATTTCTAGGTATTAAAAGCAAAGCAAAACAACAAAAAAGAATTGCCAAGCATGCATTGTAGTTGTATTTTTATCCAAAATTCATCTGAACTTTGAAGAGCGTTTGACATTTTGCATTTTGTATGAAGATATACACCACTAACACTTCATCGTTCTTGTAGCGTCTACTCTACATTTCTCCATGTCAAGTGCCAATTTGATTTGATTTTTTCAGTGACAGCACCGCGTATCGTGGCCTTTGAGAACACCGTCGTGAACCCGGGTCAGCCGTCCATTTTTAACTGCACGGTCGCCGCCTTCCCGACCCCCTACGAGAGCGAGATCCAGCTACGGGGACCCTCCAGCAAGAGGATCACCACCGTGGATTCCAAGACGCTGGACCAATATCTGTACACCAGAATAAACATCTTCAAAGTCAACTACGTCATGAACGGCGAGCGCTACTCTTGCTTCGTGCAGTCGACAGCTGGATCAACCTCTATGACCATTCTTGCCAGCGTATTTGGTAAGATGACATTCGGAGTAGATCGGATATGTGTCTGTGTAGAGATCGGCGTTGTGGAAGGCTTAGAAATTAGAGTCCTAATGGAAGCTATATATGGACTTACTTCAATTCCTCTGTACCTTTTAGGGCAATGAAAAACTGACGTGTGGGCATCTAAGAAGCCTCGGGATAAATACCTCACTCAATGAAATATCTATCCTGCTGACATAAAACCTAGAACATCATCTGAAGTATCCATAGTTGAGGTATTTACAGGGAATAGCTTTCCATTAGGCTGTATATAATTACTAAACAAATTAGTCGAATTGAAAAAGAACCGAATGTCTGCCGTTATTATTATATCGGAATAGATAATTACTTGTAAACAATTTGAGTAGGAAATCAATGCAGATACGCAATGATTTTTCTATTTCATGCCAACCTTATGTATATATCTGTACTTAGTCTTGGAAAGTCGATCCATTACGACATACTCTTGGAAAATAAGTATAATACTCTATACAGTAACGGTATGGTCCTGTATTATATCATTACCTTGTACTTTGGTCGCATCGAGCCCAGTGTTTGCTAAAGGAATACGTTGCCAAAGATCTATCTGTATTGGAGATCACCCTCACCAATGTATACTTGTCAGATCAAAGACCTGTAGATTCATGGGAGTAATAGATTTTCTTAAGACCATGCTCTGACCTGGGGTTGATTCAATAAGGCTTCGTGTACGTTGGGTTTAATTGTGGTCAGTCTGACACGAGCGCTGCTGCCATCAGTGATGTCAAACAATAACTGAGATCAAATCATTTGGAATCGAGAATGGACAATTCTAAATGACAATTCTACGCTATTTGAATCATTTACCAAAAACATTGATATTTGTATCACACGATCAGTAAATTATTGTAAATCTAAGCATATTTATATGGTAAATCTGACCAATATATATTTCTCTTGAAGGACATCACAAGTGCTGACTATGCAGACCATAATAACAAGCTTACGGCATTTGTTATTAATACCCATTTAATAGGCAACTGAGGAAGTAAAATAACAATTCCATGGAAAGACTGGAACCGTACACCAAACTGTTATTTCATTGATTCTAGCGTAGTCTTTCCGCCACGAATACAAACGTAATTCTTCAAACACGCAAGGGCGTTAGCGCTGTACAGCGTTCTTCTCTGTATTTTTCCATTTCCCCCATAAAAAAAACTGAAACAGTACTCCCACTATATTCTGATCTCCATCGATTGGTTTCAAATTAACAGATTAGTGTATATATCACATTCTAAGTCGCCGACAGCTACAAACTACAAGCTCGCGTTCTTAGAAGACACGTCTACTTCAAACGGATGCCGCATACTTTACTCTCCGTCCGCTTATGTGCATTTTGTGACAAGTTAAAAGGAGAGGAGAGATTTTACAAACAAAACATAATAAATCCCCTCAGCGGTCTAAATAGGTGTTCACAGCCAGTACGTGGCGCGGTGTGAGGCGACTCCGGGGGTTTGCGGTGTTGGCTGGCCCGACCAATTCTCATTGATTCCTACAAATGAAGCTCTGTGAATAATGTTGTGCCAATTGATTTTTCTTATTAGTTGTCGATTTCTCTTTGACATGGCCTAATTGATCAACGATCATTACAAACGAGCATGACCTGTGTAGCTTGGGATCAAAGGGCACTGCTTTGTTGTCCCTTGACAGATCTAAACACAAAACATCAAGACCTTTCCCCCAAGTTCCTAATTTTACAAACAACCACCAATTTATGAAAAGAAGGAATGGTGATCAGAGCGGAACGAAGTCCTGTTATTGTAAGATTTGTAAATGGTCTGTAAGACATCGTCTGTCGGCAGTAATGGGCTATACGTGTTCTGAAGTCCGCTTTGTACTGGTGGAATCAGAGAAAACATCTTTACCAGAGAGCCCAGGCCGTACAGGATGATGAAGACACTATGGGTGAACCTTCGGTCGATACTCTATGCCTTGTTAATTAGCAGTTTAGAGTCTGGGACTACTGTTGACTGTCTCGTGAACGGACTGCTAGCCCTCTGAAGTGGCGACTTACCACTTGTAGAGAACACACTAGAACGATCTCAAGACAGTGGACACGAGTTCAGAGCACAAAGAAGCCTCACGTCCATGTACTCTGTAAATAAACTGTTTTGATAGGTGACGTGTTCGTAATATAGATCTACCATGCGGTACTATGTGCGGGCAAAGTCCTAAAGTACAGCCAATTGGCAGGAAATCTGCAAGTTTAGATTGTTAAGAATGGAGATATTATGACATTATCTACTAAATATGGTCGTGACATCTAGTATTCCGTATGCTTCGTGTTTGTGGGCCGACGTATCTTACGATAATCTGAATGTACGAATGATTTAAAACTAGCAATACTCATTATGGAAGCAATATACATCGTAAGAGTATGGAATTAGGGAGGCAATACCTTTATCTGTAAGCATCTACCTAATTGTTTGTAGTTAGTGTTGCTATGGTAGATGTTCTTGTCCAGAGGGTACCTAGGTCAATACGCATGACTCCACTTTTAATTGGAAAGGAAAATATACTGTATGCATGTCTTTTACGAAATATAACCAAAGACCCATTCTCTTTCCTAGAACTACCTCGTCTGAGCCACGCGCCAAGGGTGAGAGAAGGCACGATGACGGCGACGAACATCACGGTGGAGTGGCCCAAGTGGAACTCCCGCGACGGAGATATCGGCGACGGCCCCATCCTGTGGTACAGCATCTACGTCAAGCCCAAGGCGGAGAAGTTGTACCGGATGACGGGAATAGTCTACCACACATTCTGCGACGATATGTGCTCCTTCATGATCCCGGAACTCACCCCAAACACAGAGTACGCCATCTACGTGGTGACCCGGCGTGACGGGGAGGGTGGGGACGGACCCCTGGGGCCCATCATACACGTGACCACGGACTGCGCTGGTGAGTTCCCTGGGGGTGATTGGAGTTCCGCTTCCGTGGGGTAGATTGTCGAAATGTTAGAGTAGATTGGTAGAGTACCCCCAACAAATATAGTGCGCCATCTACCGGCATGTTGTAACCCATGCAAGGGAGCCTACCCTGGTCAGTCAAATACGTGACTGAACTAAGAGGTCCAGGAAGGGTTTAATGGAACTACTAGTAGTTTTCAATACATCAATACATTACACTACATGTTCATATTTCAGAACCTCGATTGGGCCCCATATTGGAAGATGTGTCCTCCAAACTTCAGTTTAACGAGTCTGTCCCTCGGACGATCGTTACTGTCAAGTGGATCGTAAGTCTTTAACACCCCGTCATCATCAATTTCCAAAATTTCGAAATTCTTTAAATATAAATCAGAAACATTGTCTTTCTATCCTAACTAATTTGTATTTGCTTCAGTAAGCATTATGATTTACGTCCGCAAATAACTAAACATGAATTATTAATCATAAGAGCAAACATATTGAATTTCGTCATCCAATAAAGTTGTCTATGATGACTAGATTGTCAATAAAATGTATGCTGCAGGGAAAGTTATGATGCTTTTCATTATCTGCAAATGCATTTACGACTGTGCATTAACTAATTGTGTCTGACAATCTATGTAAATGGTGTCACAGGTTATTCGTCGTCAATATTGTCACACGCTATACGTGGCGGTCGTAATTACGAAATATAAACCTAATATAATGCTGATTTCCTTGTATCCAGTTGTCATTAATATATTCATTCGGTTACTATTATAATAATAATAATAATAATAATAATAATAATAATAATAAGAATAATATTTCCATTTGTACTGCGCCAAATTCAATTCACTCAGTGATTGCTCATAGCGCAACAAAAACAAAATGGTTATTGATAGTAGTTTGTGAATAAATAAGGTTTTGAGGCCGAATTTGAAAGCAGCTACTGGTGGAGATAGTTTAAGGTGTAGAGGTTACTGAGTAATGTTCTTATTCATTGAGATCTTTCAATCGTATAGCATACACACTCTATTGTATACTGATTTCCTCAGCATACAAAAGCAATATTATGTGGCCATAAATGTGTTTGTTTCGTTGCCAATTTGTTTTTGGAAGACTATCGAGTGTATATAAATATTTCCGGATTCTTCAGGAAATAAAGTATTTTTATATCGCTGAAAAGGAATACAGTCACGAATATTGATATAATATTATGAATCATAATACTTGCATGAAATACCATTGTAAAACTGGCTATTTCACATTCAGTATGGAAGTTTCCTAAATTAAAGCAACACATGTCATGATTAGCAATCCCTCTGGACGTATGGTCGTGAATTAAAATTACAACCTAAAGCCGTTAATTTGTAAACTTCCACCCAGAGAGTGAACTACAAAGAGAGCTGTTATAATATTGATACAACATTAACAAAAACCACTAACAAACACGAAATATCCATGTCCTAATTATGTACACACGCTTCACATCCGCCACTAAATTTCAGGATCCGCTCCCTGAGGATTTGAATTGTAACTTCGCGGATGAATACAGTCTGAGAGTGACGAGTCCCAGGGGCGACGGGACGTCCAAGTTGTGGAAGATCCCCGGGGGTGCGGCCAAAATGATGTCCATCCCGGATCTTAAGCCGTTCACAGAGTACTGTGTTCAACTCCGCTTTGTGACGGATGCGGGGTACCCCAGCCCCGACTCTGAGCGTCAGTGCGTCATCACCCCAGAGAGCAGTAAGTCATACACGAATCTGGTCGGGCGACTGGGGCGTGTAGCACTAGGGGGTGGGTGGTTAAATTATGCATGAGCATTGTGGTTAAATAGTTGAATAACATCGGGAGTTTTTTTTATTGAAGTTATACCTTTCACAACCCCAGGTATGAGTAAATATCATTATCAGACGATTTTAATTAATTAATCAAAATTATTATTAAATATTTAAGATTTCTGTTCACAGTTGAATTGATTGGGTAATAGATACAATTCATAATGTAATTTGTATAGGTTCTAATGTCTTTTCATTATGGTTAGGAACAATATGACTTTTAGCATGCTGTGAATTATCGTGAACGCAGCAATGTGAACGCGATAACCTCAAAGACAAAGAACATACCTTCATGTAGAAGGTTCAGCTGAGTTCAGAAAACATGAGATCAATTATGCACGTGCTCCTCTCAATTATGTTTAACAATCACAGCGTGACGAAAGCCATCTTTTTTCGTCCTATGACTTTTACCAGTCTTTGTAATTCTCACTCGATTTTTCTAATTGTTGATCAGTGGAGAAACTGATTGATCTGTGAATTTTTAAACTTTGATGTGTGTAATAGTAACACAATAGCATGAAAGATTAATGCAGTAATTCATTGTTTCGTTGTCAGTATACAATAATATTCAAATGTATTGCTTAACATCGCGATAGGAATCTTTCACAATTGCACAACGATTGGTTTTCAAAATGTTATTCGCTGCAGTATATAGATATTGAATGTATAATCGACTATTAAATATGGTATAGTATTGTGTAATGTATGCGATTGTTCTTACAGCGCCTGGTCCGCCGACGAACCTCTCACTGCGCAGGCGCGCCAGCCGGTCTATGTCTCTACAGTGGGACCGACCGGAACCGTCCAACGGGAACATCACCTCGTACCGGATCATGTACTGGGAGGCTGGGTCCAGTAGCGCCAACGGAATCGAGCACTACTCCAATGGACCGTTCGTACGCTTCGAACTCACTGGACTGAAACCAGCCACCGAGTACCAGATACAGGTGAATATTAAAATATGACTTAACACTCCTCCATCCATAAGTTTGCTTCACCGTGATCTTCTGACCTGAGTTTCATGAAAACAGGGCGTACACTATGCTTTTTACTATAACCGGAAATGACGTAAAGATAGATTTAACTCATAACTGTCCGTGAAAGCAGAGCGTACATGCACTAATCACTATGTTTTTACTATAACCGGAAATACCGGAAATATAGTTTATCTCCTAACTTGTGAAAGCAGGGCGTACACTATGCTTTTACTATAACCCGGGGGAACTTACGTAATAAAATATATTTATGACCTGACCACCAGTACGAACCTTTGGTGAAACAACGGCTGGAAGATCACAGGATACGAGGTCACTGAAAGTGTTGAGCTCAATAGAAAATTACGAAAGGACTTCTCGCAATTTCGTGTACTTTCCTAGTAGTATGGGTTTTACCATCTTCCCTATGAAGGCTTGTACTTGAACCTAAAGTTCTCATATTATATTGAAGTCTATAAAGTGCCAAGGGAAGACGTTGTCCTACCATACATGTGCAATATTCTCTCGATTAGCTTTCCTATTAGTATTGTCTGAGTATTTCTACTTGGATATCGATACATAAAGAATCAGGAAATGTGACTAAACAACATATCAGGTTCTATAGTGTAGATATATTGCATGATGGCCATGGCCCATAGTATATATTAAAGTTATTGTGGAGGCTTATTACGAATACAAAAGCAAGACTAGTCTCGCCCACGTAGCTATCTACAAAAGATATATTTCATTTCCGTCCTATGTCGACGAAAGGCCTAGGCAATATCATCTCCAGTAGGATAGACTGGACAGCGATACTTGTTTGGGGATCCAAGTTTAATATTTCATCTTGACATGTCATAACGTTAGTGTGGAGCACTCACGATTGTCTGCACACACAATTAGTCTCTATCATGCAAGCTTCTCCATGACTCACTATATTAGGATCTTATTTAGAACCCCTCCTCGTTATTAGGTTCATATTCGAAACCCGTTTTTCTTTATTTTTTATTTTTTCCTTTCAGAAAATCGCATAAATATTCATGTGAAATTTTGAATGCCTATAATCGTAGCAAGCAGATTCATTATATTTTATATTTTCAAATTATTCCATGGGATATATTCTCACTGACGCATACAATCATTCTCAGCTGAATCATCATCCAGCGAATATTGCTCTGTCATAGTAGTCATCGATGGTTTTTCTTTTTTTTTCAAACATTACGAATTGTTGCCGTTCAATCACACCGGATATGACATATAGGTTGAGCAGCAGCCCCGCGGCATTAAGAGGAAACGTCTCAATTAGTGGAACTAGTTAGTGTTAAAAATAAACCAGCTTTTAATTTTGAGTGATAACATTCAGTGGTATGAGTTAAAATACGTGCTGGAACTACTTATAACAAATGTCAACTGCTTTCCCTTTTATGTGTGCTATATACAACATAATTACCTCCCCTGTAGGCGCGGTGTTCGTCATAGTCGGAGTACAAAGAGAATACTGTGAGATTCCTCTAATTGCGGGATTCCTAGACTCTGGTCCAGAGGCTGTTTGTGTTGTCTGGTTATAAGTAGGAGGAGCGCCTGGGGTGATGTAAACCGTCCTGGTAAATACAACGACATGAACGTGCCGTGAACACTATATTATGTGCGTCAGTATATCCGTGTAAAATACCAGGGTATCGTTTCTCGAAGCTCTCTTAGCCACTAAGGGACCATAGCACTCTCTTAGCAATGCATTAGCTATCGGCAAA